>OMNM01006994.1:7240-17438 GCA_900302745.1 Parablennius parvicornis
AGATGATCATAACAATCCAGTCAAACCTTTCGGTGAAAGAAAAAAAAAAGAACTTTCTGTATGTCTGTGTGTGTGTGTGTGTGTGTGTGTGTGTGTGTGTGTGTGTGTGTGTGTGTATTGTGTGTGTGTGTGTGTGTGTGTGTGTGTGTGTGTTTAGTGTCTTGCCTGCATCAGACAGGTCCAGCATGCAGAACGGGGGTCCTCGGATCACCACCTCCTGCATGATGATGGCGAAGCTGTAAACGTCAGCCGGTAGAGTCCCGTGAAGTCCCAGCTGCCCGCTTCTAAGAAGCTCTGGAGCCGTCCACAGTAATTCTGGAACTCACAAAAGTGACTTTGTGGTAACTCATACAAATTATCCATAGCATAACAATCAATGCAGTACTGTGTGTTGTAATGAATTTGGGACACAACCTGACTCACCATCTGGACTCGGTTCGACGTATGGGAACCGCTGAGACTCCAGGACTTCGTTGTAGCCGTAGTCTGTGAGCTTGAGGACAAATCGTCCGTCCACCACACAGTTACGGGACTTCAGACGGGTGTGACACACTCCTCGGTGGTGGAGGTATTTCATACCCTGAAAGGGAAAACCACACAAACTCAATTAAGTACATTCAAGTCCATTTTATCCAAAACCAGCAGCTTTCCTATCAACATTAACAACTCGTCCATTTCACCCTCCCCCCAGGTAAAGAGTCTGGATGGCATCCTCAACTGCACTCTATCGTTTCAAGCTCACATAAAAAACAGTATCCGGTTTGCCTACTTCCATCTACAAGACATCAACCATCTCCACCCCTCCCCACCCCCACATTGCCGCCATCTTAGTTCACAGCCTCGTCACTTCTTGTCTGGATTACTGCAACTCTCTCCTCTTTGACCTCCCTCACAAATCCTTCCATAAACTTCAATTGGTCCAGAATTCAGCTGCTCGCATCATCACTCAGTCTCAAGATCCTCCTCCTAACATTCAAGGCCATTCACAAACTCAGTGCCAGGAAAGGTGCCATCAAATAAGATGTATTTCTATTATTACACGAAACTCTTCAAAACACGCCAAAATTGTCTTTGACTTGTTGACCTTAATGAGATCCAGCAGCAGAGACGACTTGAACATCCAGTCGAGTTTGACGTCTTCGTTGAGCAGCAGGTCCTCCAGGCTGCCCCGGGAGCAAAACTCAGTGACGATGGCAAACACGCCGCAGTCATGGAAGAAGCCCAGGAAAGGGTTAACATTCTCGTGACGCATGTCCTTCATCTGCAGGAAAGAAACACCTTGATCAGCAATAAGTTAAAATGCTCGATAAAAATGTATGTATCGTTCTACATAAAAGTGGAATTATTTGTGTTTTCTCTACAGGCCACAAAGGAAGACACGATAACCCATTTCTTCTAATTAAAAAAAAGCCAACAACAAATAAATCCATTATACTTGTGCGTTAGTCTATGTGCGTATTGTACAGATCCTAAAAATTTTAGTGTTTCCATTTTGATACTTTCTGAACACACACTGAAGAAGAGAACTGACCTTGTTGTCTGAAACTTTGCGCTATTCAGCCAATAAAGTTTCATCAACAAACAACTACTAAATTTTGAAGGACGTTTTAATGTGTCTATTTTCTGTAGCTCAGCTGTCTGCGACCTTCATGACCAAAAGAGCGACTTTATCGACTCACTACCTAATAAATTCTGTTTTGTTTTTAACTTAGAAAAAAAGCACGTCTGATGTTTCATGACTTATTTTAAGGGCGGTATTTTCTATCTTTTTTTAAAACATTGCAGTTGTTTTATCTGTTGTAGCTGTTTTCAATGTTTCTTCTTTTCTTTGTTTTTTCTTTTTTCATTTTTGAGGCTACTGTTGTCATTTTTAATCTGTCTAAGTATTCCTTTTTGTCATTTTAACTATTTTGACCATTTCAGGATTTAGAAATGTATCTGTTTTTCACTTTTTCGTATTGATTTGAGATATTTTAGCTTTTTTTGTTGTTGTTGCCATTTTAGCTATTTTAGCTTTTTCAACTTGTTTTTTTTTTTTGTTTGTTTGTTGCCATTTTAGCCAATTTGGTTGTTCTACCTTGTTTCAGATAGCTAGCCAGATATTAAGAGTCTTAAAAAAATTATTCTGTGTGTAAATAAAATAAATGTGCAAATGTTACATTTTCTGACAGCTTGGGGAGCCATTACAGCTAAAGAGCCACATGTGGCTCCAGAGACACAGGTTGCAGACCCCTGCTCTGCTTTGGGCAAACAGTATCAATGTATAACTCTTCCATCGCTGTAAACACAGTGTATGTGTCTGTAAAGAGTCATGGTGTACCTTTACCACATAGCCCATCTGTCAGGGATCCTTGAGTGACCAGTCACTGTCTCTTACATGTTTGTCATTTCCTGTTTGTTGTGACTCACCTGTTTGTCCATGTCTCCGTTCACCTGCCGGCTCCCCCGTGTGTCTGTCTGATTCGTCCCACCTGTGTCCTTCCTCTCCCAGTGTATAATATGATATAATCCCCTTTCCCCGCTGTGTGTCTGTGGCAGAATGTCTCGTGCTTTTCCGTGACTTGAATGTAGTCAGAAAGCAACAACGCTTTGGTCCAAAGATGACCCAATAGATGATTGTAGTAATCTCTGGTTTTGTAACAACACAGTGTCGTCAGCATACAGTTATAGTACTAGAAGTACTAAAATCTGGTTTAATTATGCTGCCTCCATCTAATTATTAATGGAATATAGCTACAACCTGATTAATGCTTAAGCTGGAACAGTGTCTCTCACCAGCTCAAACACTGTGCTGGTTTTGGGGTTGATGCTCCTGAACATCCCATCAGGAAGCCTCTTCAGCCAAGCCCAGTCACCCTGGTGAGGACAAGTGCAGGACAGTTCTTAAAGTTATGATTTCAAGGTATTATTCTCAACATCTGCTACTATAAATATAATATGTTAGTCATAATTTTCCCCGTATAAAACAAATGTGGATCTTCCCCTGGAAGAAATTGGCCACCGGCTTTTCTCAACACCTTGATATTGGATCTCCGACTGACCTCAAAAATGACAACGTTGGAGTTTTCGTATGTGGCTGGAGACTGAGTGGAGATTGAGGCGACGCTGCGTTCAGAGACGCTCTTCATGCCGCTGGCCCTGCTGTCGTCCATACTCAGCTTCTGTGGGAATGAAAGGGAATGCAATTATTACATTCACTGTGTTGTGTTTGTGTCCGTGGTGTGTGTGTGTGTTTGTGCATGTGTATTTTACCAACTCCAGATTTGCATGACATTTTCAAGAAAGACTTGTCTTTGTCAAAGGACGGTTCATTAAATTTAGAGAGCTATTGGGTCAAAGGTCAATGTCTTGGTCAAGAAAAGGTCAATCCATGGCCAAAAAGTTCAGTTTCCAATTCCCTATCCTCTAATATGTCACATGATGCAGTGACATCATTACCCTGGTTGGGGGTCAAAGGTCATGGGGGGGGATTCATATGGAAATTTTAAAATGTGTACATCTGTGTCAATCAGTGATAAAATGAAGCAATTCAAACGACCATGACAGATGATGGAAGGAGAGGTGTGGTGGATTTTGTTTTGCTAAGTAACTATACAAAAAGTTTCTGGACCTTGTTGCTCAGTGACGGGTTTATAAAAGTGACATCAGCCAGAGTGAGGAGGATCTTGTTGGGACCTCTGAGCAGCCGGATCTGATGGATGCGTCGTCTAGAGCCCAAGACACAAGGCGGAGAGTTGATATTCAAACAAAGTGATCATTCTACACTTATATTTCCTTTCGGGAAAATTCATTTCAAAACAAATCCGCCTGGCTTTTTACCGGATGCAGTAAATGAGCGCCAGGGCAAACACCAATGCAGCGATTGCTCCGAAGAACACGCTGATGGTGGAGAACAGATCCACACCTGAACAGGAAAAGTTCAAGAACTCATGTTATAATGAATAAAACAATCAAACAATTATAACATTTTATTTGTATAGCACTTTTCAAGAAACTCAAAGACTCTTTATATCATTATAAAATGAACAAGCATAAAATTGAGAAACATAATAAAAACAGTCATAAAAATACACAATAAAAGACATTGATTTGTAGTAAGCATTACAAGCATTAAAAGCAGTTCTAAACAGGTGGATCTTGATTAAACCAGGAGCCAGAATATAGTAGATTTGTAAAATCAACACAAACTTATTAGCTTATCAGCCTTTCGGCAATTCAAGTTGCATAACAGCGATAAAAAAAGAATAAATAAAATTATTAATATATTTGTTAAAAAAAGAAATACTTTCTTGTATTTTCAATTCATTAAATTGGGAGGAGCAAAAAAAAAAAAAAGAGAGGATCAATTCTAATGTCTGTATTTAAGATGAAAGTTCTGAAATGGTTGTTATGTGGTTCCAAATAAAGAAAATAACAAAAGAAAAATTTAAACAGTCTAATATGATAATGTGTATGAAAAAGCATTTTTTGACCATTTTCAATATTTTCACATCAGAAAAACTAAAAAGCAGCATGAATCTAATTTTGGATAATCTATGTTCAGTGCTATCACAAATCGGGGGAAATCTTTAACCCTGCTAATCTAATATGGGTTGTTTTTATTATCTGTATATGTAAAAGTATTCCTCCTCACCTCCTGAGCAGATTATTCCAGGAGTGAACCAGCAGGAGGCGTCCTTCCTCGGTCCATGACCTCCAGGAAAATGGATGTCCCGCCCCAGGAAGTGAACCATGCCCACCTCCATGTCAACCCTGTCAACAATCAGTCACTTCAGAGGTTATTTTTTATCCTGCAGTCTTTCAGGTTATCTGTCCCTCCTCTGGTCTGAGATTATTGACCGGCTGAATCTCGTCCAGCTCAGGTTGTACCTGTACGTCGGCCTCAGCGTCAAAGTCAATCCGTCTGTGTCCAGTACCAGGTAATCCAACATGGCCGCTCCAAAGCTGTTGGTCTTCACTTGGTGACTGAATCCCTGAGGTGGAAAAAAGCTGCATGTTTTCATTTATTCTTCATTTATTCGTATTCATGATTTGCTTTACGAGAAAAATTTCCCGCACTAAAATGTTTTTACTAATATTTTTCAAATCCAAGTAAAGTCAAGCTGTGAACTCTGGAATGTGTTGAGAGTAAACATTCTACTATTTACTTGTAAATAAACATTTTTATTTTAACCACACTGATTTTCAAAAATTGTTTAATGTTGGCAAAAAAACAGCTTTAACCAAGGACACTTTAAGAATACAACCAAAATGTTTCTTTTTAAAGCAATCTATAGAGTAGAGCGATTGGTTTATATGTCATATTATCAGGGTAATTTATTATTTTGAAAAGTGATTTTGAGAGATTGAGCAGATTAGCTAAATGCTATGTGTTTCTCCTGTTTGTCTTTTGTTTTTGTGTGAGATTCGCACTAAAAGTTATAACTCATTAATGTTAGGCATGTCTTCAAGAAGCTCACTAGCCTCCTCAGGACTATATTTATTTGCTCTTTCCAAAATCAAACATAAACTATAGTGAGATACTTTTATTTTTGATAAATTGCGTGGGTGTGTCCTTCCTGTAAAGTCATACCTTTAGACTTAAAAAACATGTTTCATTTAAAGTTATTTAAACTATATGTTTTGTCTATTTTTATTTTAATTCCTGATCAACTCCTGAGACTAATGTGGTAACCGGGCTGCGTCAGGACCTGGAAGTCCAGGTTGTGAGTGCGCCTCGCCAGGTTTCCTCCAGACATCCACTCCCCGGACTCCCGCACCCGACGCACGGCGTGCGCCATGAACAGCACAGAGTTGTAGACGGTACCAAACAGAGGAGAAACCTGCAGAACACACAGAGAACTCAGTTTCCACCAAACCAATAACCAAAATCCCCC
This sequence comes from Parablennius parvicornis, assembly GCA_900302745.1. Classification (NCBI taxonomy): domain Eukaryota; kingdom Metazoa; phylum Chordata; class Actinopteri; order Blenniiformes; family Blenniidae; genus Parablennius; species Parablennius parvicornis. The sequence continues at coordinate 13,117 of OMNM01006994.1, forward strand.
TTTGTTTCCTCCCAGACTCCTTGTTCCCCACCTGCTGGGGTTGCAGTGTCCTCGCCACCTCGCCCGTCTCCATGGCCTCCTGGTAGGCGTCGTAGAAAGACCTGTGGGGTGAGTCCACAGTGACGGTGAGGACGGCGTCGTAGGCCCGCTGCAGCTTTTTGTTGCTCTTGAAAGCCGGGTGGGAGACGTTGCGGTAGGGGAGGCTGTAGAGCAGCGTGTCATAAGGCAGGAACACCCGCGAGCCGTCGATCATCTGCATGTCGTAGGCCGTCTCCAGGAGGAGCCGCTGGGCCTCGCCGCCGATCAGCACAGAGTGCATGCAGAGGATCACAACTGGAGGGAGGAAAGTCACATGATCAACAGTGTCCTTCTAAGGCAGGGGTCTGAAACTCTAAAGACCCAAAAAACTGTTTTCACAATTTTCCAAAAAAGAAAATTAGTCTGGAGACACAAAACATGTAAATCCTCTGAAATGAAGAAAAAACAAGTTAAAATATTCCGAGTCAATGAACAATGTCGGTTGCATTCATGAAGTATCACAGGTACAACTTAGATAAACTAAATTTTGAGATTTGTCATCTTTATTTATTGGATTTTTTCCCTTTAGCTATTTTAAGTATCTCGACTATATTAGCCACTGCGTTGTTTTGTTGTGGTTTAGAGCAGTTTTAGTTACATTAGATATTTTCTCATTTTCTTCTTTTTCTCAATTTCTGTTTTTTCCTTCTCATTTACCGATTTTCATTTTTTCTTTTCCTGAAAAAAGCTCTGTACTCGCAATTTTAATAATTAAAGTTTAACCATTTTTACTTTATTTTATAATTATTATTACTTTTTATATACTTTTAGCTTTTCCTTCCATTTTTTGGGGGGTAAATTCCAGAAATTGTGTCTGTTTTACTTTTTTGGCTGTTTTCAGCCTGGAGATTAGATCATTTGGTGAATAGAAAATCATTGTGGTATGCAAATAAAATTAAAACTTTCATTTACAATTAATTTCCTGAAAATGTCACTGCAGGGTGCCTGAAGGACTGCAGACTCCTGCTCTGTCCCCTCACCACAAATAGCAGAAAGCCTCCACCTCTGAGCCTGGCTCTGCAGTTGAATTGAATTGAATTGAACTGAATTGAATTGAATTGAATTGAATTGAATTAAATTGAACTGAACTGAACTGTTAACAGTTCAATTTCCAGTTGCATAAAAAAAAAAAAAAGCTAACTAGTTTCTTGGGAAATAAAGTCTCAGGCCTGTCCTACTGTGCACATGACTGTTTTATGGCACCATTTCTTAGAACATTATCTGAGCTGTCGGCGCCGTGGGTCCAGTAGTGAGTCCTGTACATCAGGAGTGTCAAATATAAGGCCTATGGGCCAAAACCGGCCTGCAAATGGCTCCAGTCCGGCCAAACCACCAAGCAAATTGTTAATAATTCAAAGAAAACAGATTTTTTTGAACAAATTTCTTAAAAGTAGAAGACACAACAATAAGAACAACAACAACAACAACAACAACAACACTGAGGCCCGAGCTGAAATATCAGTGATGCTGCCATGAAAGCTAGCGACCTCGTTGCTATCAGACTAGCCTCAAAGCCATGCTGTCAGGGTGAGTTGGTAAAAACACCCATAATGCAACAGCCAGAGGAGACATTTTTTGGACATTTCACTGTATTTTGGACAAGATGGTTTCATTAACATTGGCTTTACGTTGAGATTGTTGTCATTTTCATTTGTAATTGTTTGTAAAACTCTCGACATCGTCATCATGTATACGCACAACAAAGAAAAACCTGAGAGTTTGAATTTAAAAGTTAATATTTTACCTTTTCTGTATGTGATCCCTGAACTAAAATGATTTTGACACCCCTGCTGTAGATGGAGGATGATCTGGACTTCAGTGTTTCATGAAATAAATGACTAACAACTAATGATAATTTGAAGTTGTCGCAACACAACAGCTGATAAACAGAAACATGAAGCCATTAGCAGACAGGTAATATAAAGGTAAACTTATGGACACTGGCTGATTCAAGTTGTTGATATAAGTTCAAGATTAGTAAAGAAAAACCATAAAAACTTTGATCCAAACTGAGACAGAATCAGTAGCAAATCTCTTTCAGGTGAATCTTCCCCGACCTCGTATCTCTCTCATCTTGCGGAGTTTGGCCAGAGTCCTTCTGATGCCGTGAGGCGTGTTCTCCATGAAACTGACCAGTCTGACGGGCAAACCGTGGCTCCGCAGGGAGTCGGCCACCTGGAGGAGACACAAGACATGGATCTAAACACAAATCCTTCACTATTTTTATAATTCTTTATTCTTTATTCAAGTTAATGGTCTTCTATTATCTCGTACACAAAATGACAACAGCAGAGGGGTTTTGGATCTATCCATCCATCCGTCCGTCCGTCCGTCCGTCCGTCCATCCATCCATCCATCCATCCATCCATCCATCCATCCATCCATCCCAGCTTACTATGTTCGAGGACAGGATAAACCCGGGATAAGTTGCCAGTCTATCACCAAGTTTCTGGATCCTTAATGTATAAATTCTTCATTTGATCTTATTTTATTCAATTCAAGGTGTAAAAGTGTCTTCAAGTATCTGGGATTGTAGGAGTGGGGGATTACATTTGTTCAATTTGGTTGCGTTTGTCAGACAATTGTGAAAATAACTATCTATAACTATCTATAAGCTCACGTCTCACAACAGGACCATGAAGATCTCAGCCAACAAATGTCTTTACCGGTGCCTCAGAAGTTCATTTTTTAAATGACTTGTTTCAGACTTGAGGAAAAAAGTTTAGGACTTTGACTCTACTCAGGACTCCACAATCTAGACACAGAACTTGACTCAGGGCTTGACTGTCTAGACTCGAGACTCAACTTGAGAATTGAGCACAAAGACTCAGGATTCCAATTTCACTTGCTAAAGAAGGACATCTGAACTTATGGAATCAACAACTGCTGAAGTGAAGAAGAGAAGTCGGACCCTTGTGGCCGTGTCCACCCAGAAGTCCTCCGAGGACGAGATGACGGCACAGTGAGCCCAGCGGAAGTAGCTCATGACACTGAGCAGAACCGACGTCGGCCTCGCTGTGGATCGGGCGAAGGTCGGGTGGCTCCGAACGTCGTCCAACTCGTAGCCGACGCAGCTCCACGGAAACACGGCCTGGAGCAATGAAGCGAAGGTGAGAAGTGGAACAAGTCCAAGAGGAAATGTGTCTATGTCGTCAGTACGCCAGCTCACTTTGTTCCAGCCTTTGCTCAACATGGACGCAGCGTCACAGTATCCGGGGTTGGCCGGTCCGATGAACCCCGAGGCTTTAGTGTGGAAACTCACAAACGTCTCCAGCGCCAGGGAAGTCTCACACGGCTCCTGAGGAAGAACCACAATAATCTGTTAGCTGCTACTGAGGCAATCAATAAAACTAAGGGGAAGGGCTCAAATTAGTGCTGCGTCAAATAGTCCAATCTTTATGAAAATCCAATAAATTCAAATCAAGAAAAAACCAAGTTAAAATTACATGAAATGAACTAACTGTATATGAGATTTTTTGGGTTTCAGTTTTATTGACTTGTGCCGCCACAAAATTATTTAAAACCAAATGAATGTCAATCATTTAAATCTCTTTATGATTTCACAACATTATGTATCGACATTGTAAAAATAAATTATGATTAAATTTAATTATCTGTAATTGTTTTATTAGAAATTAGGGAATTTTTCAATTAGTGGTCTTGAGTCAAAATAATTCAACTTAAAAAATTGATTGTAATAAATAAACTATTATCACACTGTGTCACATTCAATATCATTATCCATGAAATTAAATTCAATTCAATTGAAATAAATTAAATCAAATTGTAACATTTCTAAATTTCTTTAGAAACTGAAATAAATCTATTGTCGTTGGTGCTCAAAATAAAATAAAATAATAAAAAAAAAACTCATTAAATTTTTCAATCAAATAAAATATATAACAGATTCATTTAAAATTATATTACAATTCCAAAACAAATATAGCTCAATAATTAACTATTTAATTATTGATTATTATTCATTAATAATGTTTAAATATAACATATAACAATAACAAAATAAAAAATATGTAGCTCAATAAAATCGTTTTGTAATCACCTCGAATGCTTCACAGCATCTTTTATAGTTAAGATTCAAAAATGTATTTTGGATGGTTACACCAACATTTTCACTTGTAGTTAGAAAAGCAAACGAGGATTACAGGAATTATAGTCTGCGTTGGTAAAAGTAGTAGAAACTCTTAAAGGTTCCTGTGATGCAGATTGGAGGTCAGTGGAGAAGG
>OMNM01006998.1:12793-24529 GCA_900302745.1 Parablennius parvicornis
TTATACACAGTATCTGACATTTTCCATTGCAGCTTGAAAAAAAAATCCTTAATCAGGCTGCGTGTGATCACTTAAAAAGGCTATCAGGATTACCAGCGTGGTTCCTACCAGCAGCAAAGTAAATAATAAAAGCTTAAGACAGAAGTGAGTCAAAAAAAGGTCACGTGACTACAGCACGGTGTGAATCAAGATTGCCTCTGTTATTTGGAATAGTCTCTCATCCTTGACTTCAAAGCCTGAGAGATACTGTACTTGCTTTGGCTTTTGATCTTCCCGGCATCGCTGGATACCCAACCCGACGTCGGCTGTCCGAGTTAGTTATAGCGTCATCGGTAGCAGCAGTGAGAACCAGAAGGCGAACGTGAATGGGAGCAAGCTGGAGAGACTCGATGAATGAGCACCTTGCATGGGAGCTTGAACAACCACAAATAACAATGGAAATAAAAAAAAAAAAAATAACAAAAACTACTTTAAACATCCACTCACTGTTCACTTACATGGGTATACATGTAATAACCCCCGAACCCACAAACCCCCTCATGTAAAAACATGAATGTGATTATACATTCATTGCAGGTGGATTCACCGCCACCGCCACCGCCATACAAAGAAAAGCCAGATTATTTTGAATGTGGAGCCCAGCCCGTGTGAGCCAAGGCGATGAAAGTTGAGTTTGAGTAACAAGGCTTTTCACTCCCGTCACTTCATCACCCGGCGCCATGCGGACAATTGAGGAAAAGAGGGTGGATCCTCTCAGTCTCTGATGTGATGCTTCGCAGGGACTATTTTAATTTCCTCCATCTTTTGAAGTTTTCTGGAAAGACGACACATTATGGAATCAAATATTACATAAACCACTTTTCATCAGAGGTCTCTAATTGATGTTTTCTAAAGGAGCACATTTCTATAGCGATATAAAAAGCTCATGCACGGGCGGGAAATGCAAGAAATGAACTGATTTGAGGACTCCTTAAATTTTAATAGTTATCAACTATATGTATTTCAACTAAAATGTCGTCTTCCTTCAGTGTCTGGGTGTTTAAGAAGGCAGCTTCAAAAAAAAAAAAAAAAAACACTTTTTTTCTTTTCTTCCAGACCCAAAGTAGTCTTGCTCTCTGAGCCGTTCATTTATTCCCAACACCGATACGATTATCAGTCTGCAACAGAACTGCACAAAATCAGGCAATGCAAATTAAATCCAAAGGTCTTGAGGTCGGCACAAAACAATTAAAAAAAACACAACAATCAGCATTCAGCTGTGTTGGTCGGTACGTTATTTCCTTTTTCTCTGCACACGTATGTTGTCAGGTATTTTACTGCTCGGCTGAAGTTATTTATCCACATCTTGTGCAAATGAAAACTGAACGGGTTTGAACGTAGCATCTGTATTTCAAATTTATGCTCTTAATTTGAAAGCCACCTCTCTGGATTCCTGTGCTTGGAAACAAAGGAGCCATTCATGTGGAGGGCAGAAATTAAGCAATACCCTCAATAGAACACGTACTAATAGTTTCCAAGGAATCACGCTGCATTAATTTAGCAATGCCCTGTGAAACCTAAAAATACTAAGAGGAAAAACAGTGCATCTGGTTTTGCCACACATTCTGATTCATCTCTGCACTACTGAGCAACTATTTGTAATTCACACGGAATACCTTCCTCTAAAAACAATCAGAGAGATATTTTCTTCTCTCCAGCATTGTCTTGTTTCACTCCATCTACAAGTGACATTATGTTAAATACATAAGGATGAAATTGCAAATGCTGGAATTGAATAAATCCAACCTTATTTCCATTTTTTGAAATTGTTTCTCAGGAATCAAAGCCATGATTGAAAAACCACAGACTTAAGACAGAGGACTTTTAGTGTTCGCCATCAGAATACAAAGAGGGAGGGAGGCGTCTATTTCCCCTAACTATAGGAGACTACATACTTTCAGCGAGTGCTAGATGTATGACATGCCAAAACATCCCATCACTCATCCTGCTACTGAGAATGACCTTGGTGAGGGGGAAAAAAAAAAAAATCAATTTGTACGTGCTACCGGGTAACGTTCAAAGCTTCTAATCTTCATTCTAAAAACTGTGAAACTGTCAAGCCAATCCTTCTGTGATCGACTGAATATCATTTCTTGAATCCTCCTAAGTACACACTTCATCTGATCAGCGATCCCTCACCTGCCTGACATCTGAAGGGATTGAGATTTCATCCGCAACAGTCAAATTAGAACAAAAAGCCGGGCCTCTGACAACCTGCGGGGCACTGTAAAACGCTCATGATGGTGCTGTTTTATGTCTAGCAGCCAGACGTGTATACCCGTGCTCTCTCCACCAAAGCATAACTAATCCTGAATTAGTTATGCCAGGTTACTGACCAGGTCACAGTGGCTCGTGATGAATAAGGTAATAACCTGTCTTTAAATCGATAACAGCTATAATTAAAGTAGACTACTTTAATCAGATGAAGGAGAGGCTGCGAATGCAGCCAGGCGTGCACGCTCATTATTCAGCCACTTAAACTGTACAGCAACACTTATTTTACATCAAGTCGCTTGCCAGGATTCCCATTTTGTTTTAGCCTTCAAATTAAATGCTCTCCATTCTCACAGAATGCATTGTACCATTTTCTGGACCATTTTATCCAACTTGGAGATGGTGATCACTGGAGTCATCATCACAGGGAGATACACACTCACATCCATGATTTAACATCACTAATTGGAATCACATGCCTATTTTCTACTCGTGGGGGGAAACCGGAGCATGCGGAGAAAAAAAAAACACATGTAGAGAGAACATGCAAACCACATAGTGAGGCCCCCTAAGGCTGCCTCAAACCGAGGACATTCTGGGGTGAAAGTGCTAACTGCTCCGCCTCGAGGCATCCCAGCACAATAAAGATAAACTATAAATATGCCTTCAGTTAACGCCTCACAAGCTGGATTTACTTTTCTATTGTACGCGCCGTGTGTGTGTGTGTGTGTGTGTTAACGGCGCGGCAGACCCGATGAGACAGGTAAAGAGATCTTGTAATGGAGACGCCGTGCGTGCCCTGCACTTAAAGAAGCTCCAGCAACAGTCTCACCGAGTCCATATTATCCTGCGTGCTGCACAGCGCTATTCCATTTCCATTGACTTGTTTGACAGCATTAAAAAAAAAAAAACCCACAAAAAAAAAAAACCCATCAAAGGAACCGGAAGCACACTGCACATTTCACAAGACTGTCATAGACCGGGCTATGGATGTTTCAAAGTCCCAGCTATAGCCATTCACAGTCTCCACTTATACATGCGGATCAGTCGGGGGAGGCGATCATTCAAATTTAAATTCAGCTGTTTTCTGCAGCTAATTTTGGTGGCGTACGTCACACTTTAAATAATTGTTTCTGTGGGAGTTTCTCAGCATTCCTCTGAGCTGAGGGTGGGATCTGCAATTTTAATTTCTCCATTTTATTTTATGTTTTTTTTCCACAGTGTAGGCGAAAGAAAGCTATTTGAGACTGTAATTGTGACTAAGGGCAATGCACTGTGTAGACACAAAAAAACAACAACAACAACAACAAAAAACACTTGAAATGTGAATTAGGTCCCGATTGTCCTTTCAAAGCAGAAATGTTTCAGTTTCTGGAGCATTTGAGGACACTGCTCAAAGACTTTTTTCACCGATTCCTGCAAATACATGCACAAAGATGAGCATACCTGTGCCTGCTTAATTTCTCCTTGAAATTCTCATTGTTGTTGAAACGTACAGGATTTGTAATTTTTATTATTGGGATGTTTTGTTAATGTAAATGGATAACACTTGTACGTCTAAGACCTACCTTGCGGCTGTTACTTTGTCTTAGCACGCAGGTAGTCAGCAGGGGAAACCACTTCATGCATACCTCCCTATAAAAGTGCATAATGTTGTTCGTACAGAATACAAACACAACCTGTGCAGTAACACGTTGATTAGTGGGGTTTGTTTATGCTGCTCGGCGGGTTTTTGTTACCTTTGGTAGGAGCCAGGGAAGTTGTTCCCCTCTTTGCAGTCGCTTTCCAGTCTCCACAGCTAATTGGCTACAGACATTACTTCCATATACTTTAGCTGAGTGAGAGGGGTATCGTCTTATCTAAGCGCTGGAAAGAAACAAACAACCGCGCTTGCCAAAGTGTCCACTTATACCTGAGAGATGTCTCTTTTTTTTTTTTTCCTGTGCCCTGAGTCATTGCGCTGCATGTTTTGAAGAAAAGAATGATACCCACCTGAGTAATACTGGACCTGTAAAGACCTTTGAAATGGTTAAGGCAGCAAAAAGAAGTTGCACAAGAGACTCATGTCCCAGAAAGATTTTATGAATGAGGCTGACTGGCGAGGGAGAGAATGAGCAGGAGAGGCAGCGAGAAGCCATAATAGTGAGGAGTGGAAAAAAAAAAGAGAAGAAAAAAAAAAAAAGTTGGGACAGCATTGGAGCAGTGCACTGCGGTGTTGTGTTAATGGTGTGTTTACAGCTCTTGCTCCAGGCACTGTCTAGGCTACTCCACAAAGCAGGTAATGAGTCTACTCCCTCTAATTTACTCACCTCCAGCCATGTTAACAATTTATGAGATGGCCTCAATGTTTGCCTAGAGAGTGTGGACAAAATTCACCTCGTATTTACAGGACAGGCTGCTCACCTTCACACGGTGAGTGGATTTGGAATTTTCAAGTTACTGTGAGTTTGTGTGCACAGAAACTGGGTAAGTGCGGCAGTGTGTTTTATCCGTGTGTCCTTTAAACTTTAAAAAATGCCTCCTGGATATGAAAGTAAAATGTGCAAGAACAAAACAAAAAAACTAAAAAATCTAAGGGTCCTTCAGCATAAATAAAAACGTGTCTTAGGAAACTCACATTGAGACCAAAATGCTCCCTAGCAGTCAAACACAGCATGGTGAGCTTCTCAATCGGCTGATCGTGATTGAATTAATCATATGTTATATTTTGTATGCTGTATTTGAAAGATAATAATATGCAAAGCTGAAATATGCATGGGAAACAATGTAACTGGCCATTGTGTACATTTAAACCACGGTATTCATTATGTATCTATGATTGAAATTCATTTTGATCATTAATCAACACCTCATTACGAATGGAAAACCCTCACTATCTTACGCCTCACTTATTTTGAGGGTGTAGTATTTAAAAAAAAAAATAGTGATTGAACATGCACTTTGTGATTTTTCATAAATTGTTCTTATACATCAGGGTAATAAGCATTTATTGGATAAATGTGGCAGTCACTTTCATCCTGGGAGCTAAATGATTTAAAGTTCCTCACGGTCGTACAGAGAAGCTCGTGTAACTTGGGTGAAAGTTACACCTAAAGCTCTGAGTAATTGGCCAGTCCCATTTACTAAACTCACACAGTCTCTCTGGTGTGACCCCTGATCATTCATTTAAGGGTGCTTGACACCCAATTACTTTTAGCTATCTGGCGTAGAGTAGGAACTAAATATCCAATGAAGTAGAGAGGGAATGTGTGCGGCCCGTCTGATTAATTATAATCAATATAAAAGGCTCACAGCTTCAGATTACTAAATTCAGATCTTATAGGCAACAATGCACTCCAAATCTAATGGGGCAAGCTTTTGGTCAAGCGAGAGTAGGGAGACTTGAGAGGTGACCCAAAAGAAAAAGTAGATCCGACTAGAAATGTGAAAAACAATCATAATGAAATACAGTATAAGAGGTATGTTAAAAGTGTCCTGGGACACGTTTTCAATCCAAAAGCCAATTGTTGTCAACACTGTCAAGAAAATGTGCTCCTTCATTTGAAATGGATAACACATTCCCAAATCTACACTGCTGGCTTTTTTTTTCTTTCTTTTTTAATTCTGCCAACCGTAGATGCACGGTAGCCATTACCTGCTAAGCCAGCACTGCTCAGCCGAGCATGCTGGGACTGGCTGCAGTGTAATTAAGACCCGCTGGATGAGCCCTTCACCTGCCTCCTCAATATTACTACTGTATAAGTCCATTACCACGCCACAGGGGACACACTCGCATGTCATTCCCCTCATCCTACGAAGCATGCACGGCGCGTTCACCGTGTAACGCACATATACACCAACACAAATAAAAGCCACGTACATACAAGTTCAGACCCGCGGTGACACCCACGCAAAATAATATTCAATATTATACCCAGACATAACACGAATTTGCAAATACTACCGCAAAACCATCAGCCCACACACGCACATGTGTACACACACACACACACAGAGTGCTACAGCCGCCGGCTTCATACTCTCAGGGACTCCAGCTGTGCTCAGAAGATTCCTCCCTCCCTCTCAATCACGCCACACTGATTTTAAGGACCTGCTGCTTGGCGGCTTTTCATTTCATGCAATTACGTCTGAAAGCGCTGCTTATTTCTGCTAAGCTCCAGTCACAACTGGGTAAACATTTTGTTCCTGCTGCATGATGATCATCATACGTTGCACGGCGTCAGCTGTAGTGGCGGTTACTGTACATGAAGTGTCATGCACACAGGAAGCATCAACCAGAAAAATTCATGTTTCTTTGAAATCCTCAGTGGCAGCTGGCACAGAATAAAATCTCTCAGGGCAATGTAGATCTGCTTCCTGATTGGTGGAGCATGCATGGTTGTTGGAAAACTGAAGAATATTTTGTCACAGATTATCTGACTGAGGCCTGACAAAGATCCAAAAAAAATAAAGAAATAAAAACGAGGCATTTTCACTTGAAATGTTGTGTAAACAGGGTCTTTGCTTTGGGAGAGTTCACATGTTCTCCCCTGGTATCACTGTACCTCTTGCAGTTTTTAAAGTTATCCGTCTGTATTCCAGTCACAGTGTTCTTCAGCTCAACCTCCCGGTTGGCCTGCAGTTGGCTGAAGCGGAAGAAGAGAATGGATTGATAACCGAATCGAGACGTGAAAACTTTTCGCAGTCGTTGCCACGACCAGATTAAAAGTTAGCTGAAACCATAGTCCCCGCTGAATCAGAATATTGTTTGGCCCTGCAGCTCCCGTCATCACCCAGAGCTTGGATCTGCTCTCCGCTGACGTCGGGCCAGATGACGAAAAACCTTGGACTGGGATTCGCTGGTCGGATCAACCCGGTGAACATTATAATCGTGTCCGCATGGCAAAGGAAAATCCTCCCTATTTTCACGTGAATTGTTTAAATATGAAAAAGAAAAGCAGCACACTTACAGCAATACCAGCCTCTTCGCTGCTCTTACAAACCGAGATGCTACTGTTTGTCTTCACACCTCTGCATGTTCTCTGAAAACGTCCCCCACAGTGAAGCGCGATCCCCCGCAGCACCACTGGGCCCCTCAGATCCTCCCACCGTGGACTCCATAGGGCTTTCACCAGAGCAGCACAGAGGATGCAGCAGTCGCCAAGAAAAGCTCTCTCTCTCTCTAGTGTATCTAAACAATCATCTTCATATGTGCTTCGATTTTCCCCGCAGTTCGGAATGCTTGACCCGAGTGTTTTAGCCTGAAACGTCTTCATAGGTCGAAAAGAAAAATAGAAAAGCCCTAACAGAAAATAGACATGTTTGAGGGAAACAGTAAGGCAGCAGATGTCGGGAATAAAGTTCAAATTTTGATTACTTGTCTCTTCCTGTTTACTCTGAACCATTACAGACAATAGTTTTAATGCCGCCGACTGCGGCCCGCTGCCTCAAGAGTGATTTGTGCAGAACCTCGTTTGACATTTTGGGATGACGTTTCACTATTTCTGGACTCTGCTTCCAAACTCAACCTTAGGCCAGGCCGATTTCCTCCGTGCCTTTTAAGTTAACTTATGAAAGACCACAGGATTGAGACTTGGAGGGAGTAATAATCTACATTTTCTTCCCACTGACTGTGCTTAAGTTTTCTTTGGAGAGACAAATCCACAAAAAACTCTGATCTTGATCCACATTACATTGATCTTGGTTTAAGATTTTTTTTTTTTCTTCCCACGAAAGAGAATCGTGACTCTTGAAAACACCCCAAGAAAATGTGGATTGACTGGGTTCCAGCACAGAACACACGAAATATTGTTTAATTAATGTTATTACGGAGAAAGCTTTCGTGTCTTCTTGATGTGTTATAACAGTAATAACTTGGACTTTATGCCTCAATCACAATTTAAAATTACAAAGAGAATTGCAAACACATGAAAAGCTTTTATGATACCAAGCAGCTGGGTTCGAGTTTACGAGGGTTGCTGGGGCCAGTAAGTTTGCAAAGCACTGCAAAATTCATCCTGTTTATTTTATTTTTTTTAACTAAAGCTGCACTGTGATTTTTCTTTAGCGAGAATAAAATTGTTTCCCTTATTTTTTCTCTTTCTGTTATTAATTACTACTAACAGTCAACACATTTTGAATAAAACATTAACTTCTATGTGATGAGATTTTAATTCCCTTTTATCTGTTACAAAGCTGGAGAATTTATTTTATTATTTGCTTTCCATTAGATGGCTTATTCATTAATCTGTCCTATCTATAATGACTTTCCTTAGTGAATTTAATGTGTGCGCTCATAGTGTTTCTCTTCAGACTGATGTTGTCAGCAGCAGCTACCTACATTGTATTTAATGACTTGCTTGTTATTTTTCCACTTTCTAAAGCCATCCTATAGGCTGGATTGAACCCCAGTAGATGGCCGCTTTAGCCCCACAGGCTGTATGTTCGACAGCAGCACCTCTTTATCTATGTTAAGGTCACATGGAGCTGGAGCGTATCTCGGCTAACATGATCCAAACAGCAGCGTGAACCAGCGGACAGGTCGTCAGTCCGTCACAGTTCTAACACAGAGAGACACAATCACCCACACACTCAACCTATGGGTGATTTAGAGTCATCAATCAACCGAACAAGCTTGTGTTTGGACTGTAGGAGGAAACCTGACAACCTGAAGGAGTCAGAAACTGAACCAGAACATGTGGATTCGATGTATTAAGGTCCTCCTGCAGGTACAATGTATAACTGAGTTAGGCGATCAGACATGCATCATCATCAGAAATATTCAAATTAGTGATTGCAACGCCAAGTATGGAGGCCATTATAACATAACATTTGAACCAAATATCAATTTTAAACATTCTGTATATTCGGGTAGGGAATATCCCATGCATCCAAGTTGGGTTGGTAACGTTTATCATTCAATTAGTAAATTCAATTCTGACCAATTTGGCCCATTAAGGGAGTCAAAGGGACATTTTGGTAAAGTGCAGACCTTACATAAGATCAAACTATATGAGTAACCTTTAACTACAACCTAGCCAGGTCGTCTTATTTAGCTTGGAGAGAAGCTTTCTTTTTTTTTTTTTTTTTTTTAAAGGTCAATCAGTTCAAGTTCAAGCCTCTCTTAAACAGACTTCATCTGCTAAAGTGGATCAACAGTAATTTGGGATAAAGATACAGAGAACAGAGCTGGAGTTCTTGTGTATTACTACGATCGTCATGATGTAGCCTCTTGATGAAGGCACTTAGGCTGCATTAGTCACTCTGCAACACAGAGTACCTGCATAATAGGCGTCCGTATTTCATAGGTATCAGGTATAAATGTATTTCTATCACATACCTTTAAAAGTATTTTGTTGGGTAAAATGATGCTGCTCAGCACTCTTGGGATGGTCCAATTTTTTTTTCCTACAGAGAGCTATGACTTCTTAAAGATGTTTCTACATGAAAGCAAATCACAGGTTAATGATCCTGTTCACAGGCAATCATCATTTTCACTTCCACAGACGTCGCAAAACAAGAAGGATCTTCTTATTTATTTCCTGCCAGGGTGATTCACGCTGCATGGTCCTCGGTCACACTGGTACATTAACAGAATAAGCTCTTTGATTACAAACTAGTCAATGACCCTTGAGAGAGGCCCCGGACAGGCGGCCCCCTCGGTGCCTGGGTGACAAATGACGCAGCCACCAACCAAGGCCGGCCAGACTAAACATTCATTCAGGCTTGTCCGCAGGCAAATGGAGGACATGACACTTTCTGATTACTTTATATCGACTCCTCTCCCATAGCCTGCAAACATTAAGTCCAATGTAGCCACAGGACCAACTGTTTGTTACACTTACAGCAGAAAATATTGTTAATCTCATTCCGTGATAAACTCACTGGTAGGAAGATATTGCAGCATGAATACAACATGACTCAATGTACAAAATTAGATGCTAGCACTTTATATTAAAAAAAAAACATTTCAAGTGTAATCACACTTGTTTTAAGTCGAGTGCCTCAATCAGTGAATATGACTTTCCTTTCTACAATGAAATTACAATTTCACCCTGGAAAGCATAAACCATGAAAAAAAAATTGCCAGACAAAATCACATTTTGGAAACTAGAGCCTTTCTGAACCTGCTGAAAAATTAAACAAAATGCAATAACATATCAACAACTATTACAATTTCTCAATCTAAAACATGGAAACAACATTTTAGCCAATTAAACCTTGATTTTCTTTGTAAGAATTTCTCTATACAAAATCATACGCGTCATATATATTCTGAAATTAACTTACCACACTACCACGTTGAACTGATTGAGAAACTGGTCACTTGTCTTTATTATTTACTTTCTTTTTAGATTAACATATCTCTTCATCTTTTTATTTTGTAATTTTTAAGTAAGTTACAAACAACAACAACAACAAAGACAACACTTGAGACTTGGATACGGATTGACTTGGGTAGTAACCATCTCACATTATATTCGGGTTTTCAATGCTTGAAGATTTAAATGTCTAATATCTAGTTTTTTTTTCTAAATATGTCAAACAAATCAAATATGATTTAGCTGGTGTTTAAAATGAATTACAGCAAAATTAATGTGCTGCAAACTTCTTTTTTTTCTTTTTTTTTTTTTACAAACAATGTCCAAATAAAAAGCTTAGATTTATATTTCTAAGGAGGAAACCGTTTGAAAGTAAAAAAGTTTTATGGTGTGAAAGAGTAAACGGTGAGATAAAGACAGTCTCTCGCTAAATACATTCAGCATCGCGAGTGTCTGTATAGACTTGGAAGGTACATGACAGGTTTGCATATTCATTGGACACGCTCCGACTGCTCCTCAGTTTCACTGACGTGACGTACACATTCGCTCCTCAAGGGAAGTCTCACACCCAAAGTCCTGGAAAATTATTTTCAGTGCCTGCGATTTCTTCTCCATCTAAGGTGTGAAATACTTTGAGATTTTGCAGTCAGTGACTTGTCACAGGCTACCGATGGGCCGTAATAAACACATGAATCTGTATTATCTCTGCCAGTCTTAATGCAATAAAGCAGGAACAGGTTTTTTTTTGTTTTTTTTTTACTGCATATGTAACCTAATGACCCTCCTGTTAGTGTGTGTGTGTGTATGTGTGTGTGTGCGCGCACCTGCTCCGGCTGCTAATACACACCCACTCCATCACACCACCTGACTCTAAATTATAGATCGCGTCGGCCACGTGCATGTTTGCGTGTATGCGCCTGTTGAAGAAAGGACCTGGAAGTTCTTTCAGTCGCAGTTAAAGCTGCGAGGGGACATGCTCAAAGAGCATTTTCTCTGCTCTGCATAGTAATTACCCTCCACCTCAGGAGTCTGCTGGAGTTCATGCGCATGCTGACTGGAGATTTTCTATTAAAAGCGGTGATCAGCATATGCTTGCACAAACCCTAAGCTGTGCACCGTGGAAGAATTTTTATACATCTTGCGCACAAAAAAAAAAAAAAAAAAAAAAAAAAAAAAAAGAAAC
>OMNM01006999.1:16962-33439 GCA_900302745.1 Parablennius parvicornis
CTGCATCCACAAAAAAAAAAAAAAAAAAAAATGCGAGATGGTAACATCGATGCTGTGAGTTGCGCACTGAGCAATATAATTGACTTTCCTGGTGACAAGTCAGTACACAGGCTTCTCTGTCTCTCTGATTGGACTTTCTGTCAAAAGGAAAAGTCCACGGAACGTTCGTAAATAAGTGCTCCGGCGCTGCGTGTCAGGCTGATTGTGTCCATCTATTTCCCCCCGCTTGCTGGCTCAGCGATTGTGCGACGCTCATAGGCAGGATGGATGAGCGCGAGCTTCACAGTCATTAGCGCTCCTCAAAATGTTTTCTTACCTCCAGCTGAGGCGGCCTTGTGGGACTTCGCTGGCGCCGCTGAGCGAGAGTGCCCGCCGATTTGCTGATTAACATTATCAAGCATTAATAACATCTCATTTTCTTTCATTAGGAGCTTCTCAGCTGTATTTTGCTGCCTCTGCAGCGTGTCACTGTTTGATCAAAGCAGCGTGTGGAATATCAGCCTCGCCGCTAATTGGTGGAGATGAGGCGTGTTGGCAGTGGGAAAGGGCCACTGGGTAATTTGCTGGCTTTGGTTGGAATCTTGCTGCAAGGCCTGTGTAGCAGAAGCTCCGTGGACCCCTGTCCTTCGCCTCCCCGAAGCAAACAGGAAAGTGACCAGAGTCAAATCTCAGCACAAAGTTAAACAGGATTGATGCAGTAGAATATACAAAGATGAATATAGTTTGTGCAACAGATCAATAGAGATAGCAGCTTCCTTTCATGGCTCATTGTAACTTAGAGGAGGAAGTTGCTGTGTAGGTGTTTGAGATTTTTTAAAAATAGAACCTCCATGTAATCAGGATGGTGGATGGTAAACCATCTGAGTAGATTTCAGGCCCATCTGTTGGTGATAATCTGTTGACATTTGTCTTGAGTGCCGTGGAACATATTCTGATCGTTTCATCAGGAACGGCTCCGTTTAACAGCCTGAACCTGCCGCGTTGAGTGCAGATTGCAGACACTCAGGCTTTCAGGATGAGAGGACATTTTAAAATTCAACAATTATTCCAAGTGGGGGAGCAAAAAAAAAAAAAAAAAAAACCCTGTTTTTTCTAACAAGCTGGTTTGTCCACATTTTAAGGCCTCGAGGTGTTTGGGCTGATGATTTCTTAGTGAGACGCTTCCGATTGCAAACACCTTCATTTGGCTGTTGCAAACATTATAAATGCTTAGCTCATTGTTTTCTTTGAAACTTGAGGTAAAAACACTGTCGCCTTAATCAACAAGAGATTCAGGTTGAACTAAAAACATTTAGCTCAATGAAGAGCAGATTGCCTTTCATTTTCAAGCGGCTTAATTTGTTCGTAAAATATCAGAGCAAACACATTTAAAAGATGAGAAGCAGATTGAAATGATGCTGCAGAGGTCATGAAACTTTAATTTATTTATTTTGGAACATTTTTAGGATCATTGTTTTTGGAGGGTCAAAATGGAATATTTATATCTGATAAAGAAATTAAACTCTTTGCTTCCTTTAATTACTTTCGAATGTAGTTTTCCTTTCCATTGCTATATTCATATTTATTTCGTGTCCCACTGAAAATTTCAATTTACTGAGTTTATCATCTTGTTGTAGGGTGTTCACTACAACTATATAGACAAATGAATGCTGGTTACAAACATATTCAGTCAATTGTACGGACTTTCTATTTGACAGTTTCGTTTAAAAACTGACGGACGCTTCAGTTCAATAACTTCAAACACAGACAAGCTCGTGGGAGAAAAAAACAACCAGCCAGACGCTCCGGTATGGTCTGCAACTTGAAGTTTTAAAGTGCAAAATGGATAGAGGATATACTGACTACGATTTTTCAAGTCAGACGAAGCAGACGGATGGATTCTGCAGGAAAAGTAACTGCTGCAGCTAATTTTTGTATCAATTTCAGTAAAAGAGAATTTGAACTGTGTGAACTCTCACCCAGCAGTGAAAACTTCCTTATTGTTTGTGAATGATCATCACCATCAAAGCTGCTCTGTGAAGCTAAATATATAAAAGCACGACGGCTGCTTCGAGACAAATGTGTTTTGAGACATTTCATTGTATTTTGCACTAGCTTAATGCTAAAATTTAACTTGTTTTTCTTTGTATGTTTAAACTTACTCAGGTTTTGTGAAAATATATTAAATCAAATGTAAAGTTTTTCATAACGTACTTTGCAATTTAAAAAATCTATTTAAAGGTTGTCATGCTGTGATACACTGGTTCATTATGTAGCCCCTGGAAATGGCTGACACCCACGATGGCAAACTAAATAAAAACATTTATTTTATTTTTTTTAACATTAATCAAATACAGGCTGACTGTGGTTGTTGTTTCAAAAAAGAACTGGACTTTCTTTATGCTGTGAGGATGTTTTACTTCTAATCTTAAAGGCTTCGTCAGTTCTCCAGCTCCTCAGTGGAAAAGTGAGCCAAGTTCATGTCACCCAGGATGTACTTACAATAAAAAAACTGAAATCTTACCAAACGAGTCCAAGAAGTCATTTCTAAATCTTTAGGAAGAGTACAACAATTGGAGGACAAAGAACATCTGATCTTGAATTCTATATACTCGATAACAAGTACAATAGTGATGAAATAGTCGAGCAGATGAGAGGGGATAAAAGCTACCAATCACAGGTGAAACATTGCAACCAAGTTCACTTGTTCTTTCAGACAATAAGACCGGTGAAGCTGAGTCAGTTTGGTGGCTGAAGTGAAAAAAGTGGAATAGTACAGTGAGAATAGTGCAAGTGCATCCTGAGTCCTTTGTATATCACGATATTTTAAAAGTTGATTTCTGGATGGAACCTCATGACATTACATGTTGAATGCAAATCATTCCATACGTGTAGAATGTTTTAGTTTTTCACTTTCTGAAAGTGGCTCATATGGTCATATGTAAACCATCACTGCCCCTCAGCTGTCTTTTTAACAAATCAATACACACTGAGGACATTCTATGTTATCCTTTTTATAAATTAGAAGTAATGTCATTTGTCATCTCCCGTGTAACCGTGTGGGAATCTTCCCTCCCACCTTAGATTAATCTTCCACATCATTTTGAGGTTGAGAGCTAAATGGGCCTGAAAACTGTGACTCAATATAAAGAATACAAAAAAGTAGGCACCAGTGCACGTCTTCAGATTCTGTGCTAAAAATCCAGATTTTAATGATCATCGTTGCTTGTGGCAATGCTCAGTTTAATTACACTGAAGTCTTGCAGTTCATTAAAAAATGTGGAATAAAAAAACGGGTTTTTAGGACATTTACGTATACCTCAGCTTCTACAGATATTGTTTTAATTAACGCCGAGCTGCAGGTGTCTGCTGATGCAGTGACCTTTAGTTGATAGATGCTCCACGTTTTCATTTTTATCAGGATCATTCTTGTAAAAGTGCAAAATCATCACCTGTGTTGCTTGTCGCGGCTAAAATGCCAAACACAAACTCTCCGGGTCTTTGTCGCGTTTTAATACTGCAAGACTGTCCCATCTCCTGAAGGGGGGGGGGTAAACTGATGAGATTCAGCATGCCTGCCAGTTTGCCTTGTAATCAGTGTTTTGTAAAAGTCAAAGTAGTTTCTCACACCTGCCGAAGTTGGACATTTCCGTCAGTCCGGTCCGGCGTGTTTGCGAGCGTCCGCTGTGACCAGCATGCTGAAAATGACGGATTGACAAAAACGCCAGCCGCCATGCACTCCTCCATTTGCTTTGTGAATAACTGCGCTTTAGGAGGCATGAGTCGACCAGGGTAATATATTCATTAAAACTCTTGCAAAGAAATCACAGGATCCGCTCGCATTGGGAACAGTGGGTTGCCATAGAAATTACAAGTGCTGAAGTTTCCCTTAGCAACAGTGGATTGAAAATAGACTGAATTTGTCCAGCAGGACCGTGGCTGTAGGCTAAAAGATTGGCTTTAAATAGTTTTTTTTCCTCTTCTTTTCCTTGGTTATGCCTGTTTACATAAGTTCAAAATGCCTCCGAGACTCCAGGAACGTGCAGCGAGTGTCATTTTTCTCCAGTCTGCAGTAAAAGAACTCAGTTTATGTTTCCACTGAAAGTTCTGCACAAGTCGTCAACATCAGCAAAAGTTGTGGCCGGTAGAAAAGGTTTGTGTGGCGCTGCTGTGCTGAGTGTCTCATCATGTCTTTGTCTCTCAGCTGTAACACCGGTTAAATTGGAATTGCTGACATTTCCAGGACAGCGACACGGGTCATTTGTATCTGCTGCTACGGCGCAACGTCTATTTGTGAGACATCTGCCACAGCTGGCACTGGTGACCTGGACTGTTCATCCAGAGGAGCAGTCATTTAAAGTAGTCGTTACAGAGGGTGTGGGGCTAGAGGAGGACTGTTCCACCCTGTGTCATCATCATCGTCATCATCATCATCATCACTTTGGTTAAGTCAGTAATGGGAATAGTTATGTCTACAATAGAAACATTGTATTTTGAAAAGAATTACTGATATAGAGTGTTGATAATAACTTAATGACGTTGGTATTCAATGTGTAGTAATTGTAGGCTGACTGTCGAACCGTTCATTAGTTTCTAATATTCTTAATGCATTTAGAATTAATTGATTGTTTTATCTTGCACCTAATGATTTTTATCATGATTTCATTTCACAAAATGAAAATAGCTGTCGAGAAGTAGGAATCCCTCTTGGATTTGAATGACTTTTCCCTCATTGTGACATTTTTTATGATATTTTTTGTCATCGTCATCTTTTTTCTGACTTTTTTTTGGGCAGTCACGATTCAATTATCACTTTTTTTGAGCAGTGCTGTCAGGAAAACCCCCTACTGGTGATTTTGCTGTTAGAATAAGCAATTGTTTTATCTGTAGAACACTGTTGTAAAAAGTGTCTTGTTTCCTCTATAACACTGGAATGAGTCTCGCCTCCTTGAGCCGAGAAGTGACTTTATTCTTCAACCAAACAATCATGAGCTGCATCTGGAGAATGTAGACTTTTGTGCGTGATAAATATCAGACAATGACTGCGTTTCCATGAATTCATGGATAGTCTGAAGGTTACGTCTTCATTCCAGTCTGACAACAACGGCACAAACACGTACACACACACACACACACACACACACACACACACACACACACACACACACACCACCTGATACACTGCGACGCTGTTACACAAAAACAGCTTTGGCGTCTCTGTGGTGGTTTCATAATGACTAAAATTCATCACCTGCTCGCCCTTGTAAGAGATATTGATTTGTTGCAACAACACAACGCCTTCACAGGCTGCGATTGTGTGTACTGACTGTTAAAGCAAGACGTTGTGTGGCGCTGATAAGAAAAAGGGAACTACAGGATACAGTTTGTGCTTTTGCAATACTTAAAACTCAGTTGGTTAATGTAGATCTTGGAGAAAGTCTTCGTTTTGCCGTGTGTAAATAGCCGTCTCTTACTCTGCCAAGAATAATGAGAGCCTGTCAGGAATATTAAAAAAAAAAAAAAAAAAACACATACCGTAATGATGCTTGCCATCAGTGTTTTATGCTAATGGGATGCAAAGTGTGAATAAATCATACAGGGCATGGCTGGAGTTATGCATGCGTTACATGTCACGTAGGGCTCATCTGGAGAAAACTGTGCACAGGTGTGTCAATTATAGCTGTGAGTGTCACAATTAAAGTGTTTTATACTCGTAAAGTAAATTCAGCGTTACTCCTGTGGCGCCAGTATATGAGGAACTTCAAATGACCGGTTGACATAATTGGACATCATGAAACACACGCCGCTTCTGCTGGATGTTTCATCTTTGCTTGGCGCAAGCCGACGCTTATTCCTTTTATTCATACATGTGCGAGAGAGGAGGATGGCCCACTTGGTGTGGATTCATCCCTGCCAGAGCGGAGCGGGAACAGTTCAGAGCTCAGCCAGCCTCACATCCCGAGATGGGGAGTTTCAACACTGTCAGCCAGCGGTCACGATGTGCTGGAGAACGGCAACCGCCTTCTCGCGCCTTGACAACCGCACTTGACAGACATCATTTTCTGTGATCTGGAATCAGAGGGCCCATGTAGCGGCTCCTTCATGGCTGGCAGGCACACACACACACACACACACACACACGCTCAAAGTGGAGAGCATTTCCCTGACAAGAAAATTGATCCCATTGTTTAATAATCCATTTTGACTCATGTCGAATGTAAGAAAACCAAACCTGCAATTTGTCTATAATGTAAACTTTTGTATGTAATGTTAAAGCAGCAGTGTTTCAGTCCGGGGCCGCAGAGGGAAAGACAGAATAAAGTTGTTTTACTGCCTATTTTTCATTCACCTCATGATGTTTACTGTTGATAACAAGCCAAAGGGCTTTGTTTATCATCTCGGAAGTCCGAGAGAAGACAAAAATAAATCAAATTTAATCTTTACAGAAGACAGTTGGATGATCACAGGTTGGTATTCATAAACTCTGCAACTGAGCCAAATATTTTAGCTTTAGCTACCACTCTACAATTTCTTGTGTAAATTGGTGACGATGGATTAAATCACTGCCGCCAAGTGGCCAAAGAAGAGGTGCTGCTTTGTATCCCTTTCAAAAGTCACCGGATTTCCTTAAGTTGTGCAGTTAGATGTTTTATCTTACTGTTAGATGTGAGCCTCACTTCCACCACTTGTTCACATTTTCACAAAGGAAATCTCAATTCTCTTTAAATGTAAAGAAAATGACTCATGTCCACATATGGAGGATTTCGCCTCTTAAAACAAAAAGGACATCAGACCACCAAACCCCTCTTTAATTCATTTACTTTGATTCATGTAATCAGAGTTGAGCACAATTAAACATCAAATAATGAGATGTAAAGAAAACACTTGATGTCTGTTGTGATGTGTCTCCAATGTTGTTTCTTTCCTCGCTGCCACAATGTTTTGTTTGGCTGAATGCACTTGTAGGACTATTGTGCTGATATTATTACCTGCTGAGGGTATCCTATCCAGAAACGTGTATTTTTCGGCTTATTGGTGACCCTAAAGGTGTGAATGTGAGTGCGATTGCATGAAGTGGTATAAAAGATGGATGGACAGATCGACACAAATGTTGCTGTGCCATCTGAAGTAAAATGAGCTCCTGAATACAACTCCCCATTCATTTGAGTTAGCAGGGGGGCGTATGAAGCAAGCAGACCTTGGGTCCTTCAGGACCGGGACTGCTTTAGAGATGTCCTTTACCGGAGTCGGGGACTGACTGCCTGTGGCAACAAGCCTCTGTCAGCTTCACATTGTGAGCTGTGGTTCGCTCCATAAAGCCAGAGAGGCGCCTGTGAAAATATTTTCCCAGTTAAAAAAAAAAAAGAAAAAGAAAAAGTTGATGGGCAGTAACAATCTGAGCATCTCAACCCGATGGGAGCGCTAAACAGGTCAGCCGCGGGAAGCTGTCACTCAAGCAGACTTTTCTTTTCTTTCCAGCGCCGAGATTGAGTTTGAGAAAATGTCAACAAGTAATTAGCATCGGAAAAAGAGCTGTGGCATGTTATCAAAGGAATACAAATGACTTTTCACCGTGGAGAATAGAAATGCAAGCAAAAATGTCAAACATCTTGTTTCCTGCGCTGAACCTCAGATTAATCACTGTGATTAGGTCATTAATATCCAGATTTTGGCTGCAGATTTCTGTTTATTGAATTAAAGAAGTGCCTTTTTGTGTTGTTTTTTACTTTTTGGGCCAGTTTATCCCCACCACTGATCGCTTACTTGTAATCGATGAATCGTGACAGATGAGCCCTCTTTCTCGCAGCAGAATAAATACAGCACCTTTTAAGAATGAGTCACTCTCATTTGGTTTCTCCTTTAATAAAATAAAGTCATCTAAATGACCTTGTCTTTTATGCAAACAGGGTGATTGATTACCCGGCTGCTATTTCAATTTCTAAATTGCTGTTTTCGGAACATCATCACGATATTTGTAAACAAGTTTTTTTTTTTGTTTTTTTTTAAATATTAAAAGAAATAGATTTGTGTTATTTGAAAATGTATATATGTCAGGTTCTGGTTCATTGCTAATTAAATATATTTCATTGTCACTTTATTAAGGCTTTCTTTACATTCACATAACATTTTCACCTTTTGTTGTTAAAGTAGAACTTCGACAGAAGAGAAAGAAAAGTAAAATAACAACGCTATACCTCAGCCTAGAGTCATTTTAGTGGTGCTTGCAAGGTAATAACCACTTACAATATGTGATTGCCTCTGTGTGGAGAGAATACATCCTTGACAGCCAGCTAACGTAAAGGTTGTTGTGGGTGTTTGTTTTCCAGATTACCCAGGAGCAGTTTATCCTCGCGTCCCAGTCCCTTCACCTCCAGCGGCCCGGCTGCGACGCCACGTACCCCGTGGGGCTGTATGGCTGGAGGAAGAGATGCCTCTATTTCTTCCTGCTGCTGCTCCTGGTCACCATGATCGTTAACCTGGCCCTCACCGTCTGGATCATAAAGGTCATGAATTTTTCTGTGGTGAGTACGGCTCGCAACGCCGCATTACAGCAGTCAGAAGGTTGTGTGATTTTTCATCATTACGAAATCTCCAGTATGCAATGGAGACGATGAACTTTTATTGTTATTATGAGCACAGCCTGTTAAGTCAAAAACAACTGCCAAGAGATTAAATACACAAAAATTTGATTTTATGACCTCAACAGATAATAATGCTATAGCATGTACGGTTGTTGAGTAGTTTTAACCATTCATCAGGCAACTTTCTGCTAACTTTTATTAGTTACTGCACCTCATTGATGCATTTATCTCAAATGTGTTAATAAAAATGTTTGTTTTTCTTTTATATTTGAACACAAACAATAGGTTTACTGCAGTTTTTTTTATGATTGGATGATTTATAAACAATGTTTAAGGCAGGTCAATGCCTGCTTAGAAAAATATTTGAAGAGAAGTGGTGAATTATGTGTTATTTTGGCCAGTTTTACTCCATTTCGCAAGAGATTTGGTTGTAAAACTATTCCTCCACAACAACCCTACTACCTATGTGAGGGGAAACCAACCAATATTGGAACTATACAAATTATATAGTACAAATTTAGATCTGTTAAATCTAAATGTACTAAAATAGTACAAATGACACTAAGAGAGCATGCCAACACTTTCCTCTTTGTTCAATGGAATTCTCAAGTTTGACATGATTCTGTTTTGCTCATCAGCTTAAACTCAAGTTATTTGGTACCACAGCAGGACAATGACCTCTGAAATTAAACTCTTCTTATACAATCTGCTCCATAATTACCTTTGAATGCAACAACATTTGGAGTGGTCCAATTACAGAAAGTGTCAGACAGACCTGCTGTGTAATGACTGAAAATAATGTACTTTATGGCACATTGTACTGCTCTAGAGGTCTGAATGGGCTTCACACTGGTCAGTCATCATTCATACACATCAATATTGACAGTTTTTCTACAATGTGCTCACACTTTGAGCAAATTGGAATTCAACGTGAAGCTAAAGGACACAAGATGAAGGATCAAACCACTAACCTTTGGATTGAAAGATGACTCTACAAACTGAGTCACGGCCACTACAAGAGAACCACTTATTCCAGAAAATAATGACTTCAATCAGTTCTTAAAGGAAGTACCGAACAGAAATCATCTGTGAAGCTGCACAGCTCTGATTGGAAGTAACCAGAAGTGCTTGGTTGAGTTTATTTCTGCCAATGGAGGTGCGGCCAGTCAATAGATGAAGGGTTCAGTTAGATTTTTTTTTTCCCACCTGCACTGTGAAGGATTATTAACACACAAGATTGTACTTGTTCTACTTATAGCACGTTGCGTTTGACTGCTGGTTACCACTTATTGATCCAGAGTCAGTTTACTGTGAACATTTTCAGAGTTTTCACTGTGTTATTCGTATACAAATAACAATGGGAGACAGTTTCCAGGCGGTGCGGGAAACATTGCATAGGTCACTGTATTTTTATTAGTTTCTGCTGCAGGGGTTGTTCACTATTCACCTCAAAGTCAATATAATGTCATCTGCTGAAAGATGCCTTCAAGCAGGCGTACAATCATTGGAGCACAAAATTTAACTTTTGAGATGATTTACATTAATCATCTCCAGCATATTTATTAGTAAGTATCTGCAGCTGTTTCTCTCGGTGTGTGTGCAGTCAGACTTTACCATATATGTAAATATTCAAAAAAATGTCAACACAGTCATTTACGAAAAGCATCTCTAGTAAAAGCAGTTATATTTCTTTCAGTTCTCGTTAATCTATATTGCAATAATTACAACATAGACATCTTAATGGATTTAAATAGAACATAAAGAGAAAGCCCAACAATCCCAATAACTCAATTTTAGTCAGATAAAATCCAGCAGGACGATTTAATTATGACTCATTATTGGCCCAGTAATAACAATATTGATTTCAGCCTCACTTCTTTAATGGTTTCTTGTCCCAAAGGTGAGAACATCCAATATTACCTTTTCACTGTGTTGACTAGAAACAGTTAATTTCATTTCAAAACCTAAGTGGAAAGACAGTTTTCATTTTCTGACGACTTCGTATATCATCAAGATGACGTCCCTCATGCTTTGAGCCCCATATTCTCTCGATTCCATCCCGGTTTGTAAAACTTTGCAGAGCAGCCGGCTAATACAGGACAATGTCGTCTCAAACAGAAACCAAACAGGCAGGTGATGTGAGCTCCTTTTGACATTTGCAGGGACAATGCACCCAATTTACCATTTTGTCACCAACAAACTCACAGCGGCAGCTTCCTCTCTCTGCAACGGGGAGCATCTCTTGACAATTGCTATCGCTCCTCTAGTCTTTCGCCTCCCATCTATCTGTGTCGTGAGTAAAAAGACCTTATCAGTGCTGCCGGTGTTGCCTCAGAAAATGCACTTCGCTGCTCCCAATCTCACAGGACTGAGCAGGCTCCCTGAGAAAACAGGCTGCGCCGTGCCTCGCCGGTGTGTTTGTGAGGTTTTCAAGCAGTTTGTCCTGCATTGTTTTAAATGTTTCCCTGAAAACCCTTCAGTGAAATCAGGTTGTTTTGAGTGCAGCTCTGTAGTTTTCTGTCACATGTTGAATTGGATTTGAACTCATTTTTATCCAGCAAGGATTTAGGTGCATTTACAAACTTTTTCTCTCTTTCTATCCTCCTGACCTGAACCAGAACAGCAGAAAGCCTCCACTTCTGAACCTGGTTCTGCAAACCTTTCCTCCTATTAAATGGGAGTATTTGTTTTGCACCATCACTGTGGAATCATCAGATTTTATTTATCTAAAAGAGCCTTGAAATGACGGTGTTGTATTTGGCCCATCATGAAATCAAAATTGAATTGAATTAAATGTTCACCAACTAATATCTACTTCACCACAAACCTCAGTTTTACTGAGAAATTGAATCCCTCTTTGTTTTGTATTCCTCAAAAAAATGAGAAGCAACAATCTGAAAACATCAGAGTTGAACTTCCAGCCAACTATAACTGTCTTCCAGTAAAGCCTTTTGCTGTGACAGCAAAATTACTATAAATGAATAAATCTAGGAGTTTGATTTCCAATAGTATTGTAGCTAGAATACGTTCCTGACAACAGATGCCCCCCAACAACTCTGGCAGCTCATTGAGCTGCACCTCACTAAGTAATTTTATGTCCTGGAGTGAAATGGGGGAAAATCCAGCAAACCTGTGTAAACAACCAAAAACTAATAATGATGTGACCAGAAGGATAAAATTGCTTCACCTGGTTCAGGGTTTTTCTTTTTGCACAGCGCTCTTTGAACACATTACAGACTCAAACACTCCGTGACAGCGATACTTTATTGTGAAGCTTTACAAAAGCTCACCTTTCCCTCTGTATTCGATGGGAATGTGCTTTTCTGCCCTTTAACTTCCTGCTCAAATGTTTGGTAGAGAAACCCCAGCGACAGCAGTGCTAATCTTTCATGTGGCCTCTGGCAAAATGCCCACCACTGATGTGGATTTGGAGGGCGTTATACATATTTATTCCCCCCTTTTTTTTTCTTTTTTTGTTTTTAGATACAGCAAACAATGTAATGCATTTTTAAAAAGGCACTTCTTTTTATTCTCCCCAGAATAAATTACAACTGTTAAAAAGCAACAGTGGGATCCCGTTTTGCAAGAATTATTACATTAAAGAATAAAGGATTAACCCTCTAATTTTTTTTAAAGAGCCCACCACTTTGACAGTGTGGATGGAAAGCAATAAAATGAGGCAACGATAATCTACTTGCTGTGTTTAGTAGAGATTCTTCAGATTAGAGAATACGATGGTGTGAGCACTTTCCAGCAGAAGCCAGAAACCAAAGGCTTCTGTTGAACTTGATCTCTCACATTTTATCCTTCACTGGATCAAAATGTTTCTCAGCGGCTTTGTAAAGTGCTGCAGTGACGAGACAGATTGAAGACGTCCGTGAAACGTCTCATGCGGTGTTTGTCTTTGTCTCTACACTTGTTTCCAACCCGACATGCTTCCACCTCTCAGAGTCTTTTTCCTTTCTTTCTCTGACGCTCGGGGCCTCGTCCACGTGACATCTGGCTGCTCGTAACACCCTCCTTTTTTTTTTTTTTTTTCTTTTTCTTCTTCTTTTTCCCTTTACCTCCCACTTACTTATCTGACTGATTGCAGGGTGTACTGAACTCTTCACACCCACTTCATCATTTCCACTCGGGCACAGTAAACGTCTGGTCGCCACCCCGGCGACCACGCCCACCTCCCCCACCCGTCCGACTTTGTGCTCCCCCGTCTGTCAGTCCTAACTTTTATTTACAATCTCCTCACTGCACTCCGCCTCCATGATTCACTATCCGTTTTGGCTCCCGGCAGTGTGTAACTCTCTCAGCACGTCCCTCGAGGGACCACCTGTTCATGCCCATCCTCACAAAGCTGCCCTCACGCTCGGCTTTGCTCGTTGTGGGGTAGAGAAGCGTGACCTTTTCTGATTCCTGCTAAATTACCTTCACTCAGAAATCAGGTCCTGAATAAATCTGAAGTGAGAAGAATAATATTGATCTGTAGAGTCATTATTTTTTTTGTTGTTGTTTTTTTTTACCCCATCTGTTACATTGTTGAAGCATTATTGAAAGGATACTGTTAAGGTGAAAATTGAACTAAGAATCGCTAATTTAAGTCAAATCAATGTTTTTGGATGGTTGAAGGAAACCAGAGCACCCACAGACACAGACTCGAACCTGAGACCTTCTTGCAATGACACGAGAGTGCGAACCATTACAAGTACAAAGAAAAGTGCTGTTTTCTGTAGCAAGTAAACTATGTAGGGTCTTGTTAGTTTTATCTTTACATTCACTACATTTGGTTTATAACGGAGTGCCTTGTTTGAAGAAATTACTCAAATTGAAATTTACAATTTTTGTCAAATTTCTTTCACTGGGCTCCCAAAAACTTTAGAGTTTGACAGCATTTAAATGTATTTTCCACAGAGAAAGCTGGACTCGAACCAGGACTGATCTTGATGTGAGGCATGTGGCTCTCTAAGAACACACTGTATGTTTTAGATTGAGTTTCAATCAGACTTTCTGTAGGATTTAAACTTTGCTTAGTTTTTGGGGTTTTTTTTGCTGAATATTACAGCAGCATTCTGACGTCTTAACCCACTGTATTACAACTTCAACTAACAATTCAACATCATTTATAAGACTCAGATATTAAATTAGCAAAATAAATCTGTTTTTACTGGAAGCCGTCAACATGCACAGGAAGATTTTCAAACTTTCTGAACCCAGACTCGGGGAAGATATGACCCAGCATGCAGCCTCTCTGGGCTTCTACTGCTGGTGTCATTTGTAACATGTCCTTTTTTGGAAATGCAAAAATTCCCAATTTGTTGATACAACAGTTTTATTGTTATGCATACTGCTATGGATTATGGGATTGACATAAATTACATGTTTAACTGCACAGCAACAAGCATAGCTAAAAGAGGCTCCACAGAATTGACAGACTGTGAATGAATTTGGCCTTTTTTCATTTATTATACTGTTTCCTCACTGTGTCAGAGCCAAATTGAAAAAGACACCCTCTGCTTAGAGTCACTGTTGTTTATGGTTTAATTTAGCATAGTGTGAGTAACACATTTTGTGGAGCAGCAGCAGGATCAACTGTTTCTCCTTTTGCATCTATTTCAGGGGTATTCAAGGACTGTTCGAGGTGTAGGTCTACAAAACTGTTGGTATTTACCTAAAAAAGGACAAAAATAGAGCTGAACATAGAGGATAGACCTAATTCACAAAGGGAGTTTGCCTTTTATAACACATTCTACATATTGCATACACACTCAAATTATGCAAAATGTTGCCAGTGCATAATGCTCTATACACGCAATCTGGCATTACAGTGATAAAATGAGATGTCAGTTTTCACATTCGATGATGGGAGAAATATTCATTTAACATACCAACAGGCAAAAACATCTAAAAATCATTTCATACCTGCTGATCAGGTAAATTCAATAAAATCACATATTTAAGTGTTTATATACAAAAAAAATTATTCTAATTCACTGTATATTTACCATTTATGGTGCTGCCCTGGTTAGACTATTGTGACATTATTTTTTAATGTATGATAGACCCGCTGTTAAAGTTCTCCGGCTACTGTTGCTCTGTGTTAAAATCTGTGAAAATCAACTAAGTTTTGCTCAATCGTGCATTTAGAAATGTGAAAACAACATAACATTTGTGGTCGTGGCTTAATTCAATCCAATATAACGTTCAAATATTTTAGATTTACCACACAAAAAGTGATTTATTTAGACTTTCATTCTTCAGAATGTTAGCACATGTTAAAAAGTTTTAGAATACATTACCTCAAATGAATGCATGACCTCACATTTGTTTTCCTATTTCTTTTTGACAGTTTATTCAGTCATATAATAATCCAAATGTTTGAAAAGATTGTTTTAGTGTTCTGCTGCAGCACATCAGCAAAACCAAAAAAAAAGACTACAAAGTGTACAAAGTGTTGTATTTAATTGCAGTGGCACAGACGTAAGTATTGAAGTGGCCTCTGTACAGTAGAGTCTGCTTATTATGTATTCAAACTGTTTTGAGTGTGGCTCTGCTTTCACCATGATGCTATTAAACATTTAGTCTCCTGCTGTTTTATCTCCCAGTAAATCACCCTGAAAACAATACCGCTCCAACGTCTGCTATTATATCACACCCACCAATAATATCCATTATGATAATGTTCACACCAACACTGAGCCGCGTCATGCACATCGCAAAGCAGTAAATCTGATTAATTCCTTTGTCATTTCCATGAACCTTCATCATGAATCTACATAGAGACCTGCAGCTGCCACATTAGCCGGCTGCTCCTCGGTTTTCCTCCCACCGCATGCAGCCCGTCAGTCTGACACCTCTGAGTGTCTGTGGCTCTGTCACCTCCATGTCATGTCGTACTTCCTTCCTGTCATTCATCGTCGCAACAGCCTGTCCGCTGGCCCGTCTCAGCGAGGCGCAGGGCTCCTTCTCCGCCCTCGCGCAGTTCAGTGGCAGCAGGAGTCAGTTTTCCACGCTTTTTTGAGAAGGCTGCGATCCCGTTTGAAAGGTTTCATCTGATTACCGAAGGTCTTGATTGTGTTTCAGGACGGGATGGGAAAGCTCCGGCTGAACCAGGACGGAATTCACCTGGAGGGAGTCAGCGAGTTTCTCCTGCCTTTGTACGTGAACCAGATCCAGTCCAGAAGGGTAAGTTAATCTCTTTACTTTGCTCAAGTTGCCTGTTGATCAATACACTGACACTGATGAACCACCAATAAATGCAGTGACTCGAACGTGTGTGTGAAAGCTCCAGGAGGGGGAAAGATCCCTTCGAAGCAACTGACAAGTTGGTATTGATCTTTTTTTTAGGTTGAGGAAGTTATGATCAATTCATTAACAACAAAGGCCAACTTTCCCCTAAGCCTCAACTTGGCAACACTTTGATGTTGCCTTATATTTGTGCCTGGAAAGGACCGATTACTCTCTTTTCTCTCTCCGTCCGCCGCTGCACCGCTCCTCCTCCGCTTCCTCATTTCCTGCCATCCTCCAACAGCGCGCTATCACGGCCTCCCATCGGCAGGAGATGGGTAATAGGCTGCTTCTCGGCTCCTCTAAGGCCACATACAACCTACAGGAGATTACAGACGATTACAGGGGGACCAGAGTCTCCCCGCTGGATTTCCAATCAAGCCCACGCGATAAATTCCCCCCCTTGCACTACCAACCCTCCCCTTGCTCCGCTTTGATGTTTAGTAGATTAACCAACACAGCTGCAGTGCAAAGTTGATCCAAATTTCCCTCTCCCACACGAACCACAGACGCTCAGTTGGATCATCCTCTTTTTCAGTGATTAGGCATGGTGCTGAAAGCAATTTCAAGCACTGGAAGCTGGGGATCCATGTAAATTTTATTTCTTTTTTTTTTTTTTTTTTTTTTTAACAGTTCAA
>OMNM01007006.1:6293-17606 GCA_900302745.1 Parablennius parvicornis
GGGGGGTTAAAAAAAGCTGCGAATTCATTCTCAACGGAAGCTAGAGATGACTTCATCGCTGTAATGGTGCCCTTTTATCATAATAATAACTCAAGGCAAGCAGTACAGAGAAGACTGATGTGTACCCCCTAAAGACATATTATAAAATTGTCATATTGTAAAATGAATAATCAGACTGGAAACATCTTGTGAAGAAGGGGAAAAAAATAAATCCATTTTCAGAAGCATTCATTGTCTTAGCAATATTCTTCAGTCACTTCAACCTCTTATGTGTCAGATGCTCACTCATTTTAGTCCTCTTTAAACAGTATGGATGTCTTCATGAAAAAAAAACGGATATCTAATTTGATAAGCATACAATTAGCCTTAAAGGTGCAATACAAGTTTTTTTCTGGAATATCATATTCTATTAATTCACTCATTCTAGGAAATACGACAGAGCTTTAGTGGACAGAGAGGTATTTTCATTATTGTCATAAGTCCATTTCAACTGCAACAAGTATAAAGTAAGATTGACAAACATGTTATTTTGGTTAAAGTAATTAACGAGTGGAGAGTCTCAGCAGAAAAGTTCAATATCAAAGCACGTTTATAAAAGATGTCAACGTTTCAGGAGGTTTCAACTTTTCAAAATATAAAAAAAAGGCTTTGATAAATCAACTGCCAAATGGCAGCCTGTTTTTCCATGACCGATATATTTCAGTGGGAGAGAAATACTCTCATCTGCTGTCTGTTAACAGCACAAAACAGTTACTTGGTTACTTGCACAAAAGTACAGGAAACTAATTCACATTTTGAGTAAACTTAAGGGAGAATAAAAGCTCATCTACGTATAAAGAGGCGCATTGGCATCTTGAAACGCGAGAAAAATGTTTAATTTCAAATGCAACCACTAACAATAACCAAAGCCATATAGAGCTGGATTCACAGAGAAAAACAGCTGACCTGGGTTCACTTAGAACTTTTGCTTCTTTTTTTTTCTACCATAAAATCCTGTGTTTTAAACAAATAAACAAAATTAAAAAGAAACAGACAGCTACTTTGAAAAACTTTGAAAAAAGCAAAAAATAAATCCAGGTGGAGAAGAGTGTGGATGATAGAGGTGGCTGTGAAGTCATGAAGCAAATCCCTCAGTTTCCATCTAACGCGAAAGGCCACGGATGTTTTTGTTATGACAGAAAGAATGAGATCACAGATGCAAGCAGCAGAGTGTTGTCCGCAGGGTGGCTTGTCTCACTCTTCATTGCAGGGGAAGGTCGTGAAACGGTCAGCCCAGGACCCGCTGAATAGATTATATCTGTCTGGGAGCGATTTGAGGTTCTGGGGAGACAGGGATGTCCGGACATCTTTGCACTACATATTGCTACCAAGAATGGCCGGTTTATGGAATGGACTCAGTGAGGACTTAAAATTGTGGAAACCATTGTTCTGCTTCAAAAAAAATTGTAAAAAGTAGAAGAATTAATGGCTACAATGAAGAATAGTTCCTGTTACTTTTGTTTTGTTATTTCTCTTGTATTATGTCGGTTATGTTCTATATGTATGTTTTTTTCTTCTGTATTACTTGTATTTACTTATGTTTAGTTTTTCCCCTTTATCGTGTATCACTGGTGTCCGGGGTAACTGTATGGGTTTTTAAAGGATAGGAATAAATAAGCCTTGGCTTCTGCCTAATGTGAACCAAAAAGTCCCATGAACTAAATGCTCAACAATTCATCTATTGCTTTGAAACTGAAATAAATTCATTAACTCATTCAATCCATGTGGACTCATTGGGAACGATGATAGATGGAGTTGTTACATAATTTATGTAGGGAAGAGTATATATATGAAGAATATAATAATGTAATATAATAAATTACTTAACCAACTGGATTTATTACATATGAGGTCATTTGACACACCCACACACACGCACGCACACGCACAAACAGTTACAATATATATTCCCAATCAGAAGAGGCACCTGTAACGACCAGTCAGTGAGCAGTACGGTTCACCCTCTGATCTCGTGATCCTTCAAAGAAAGTAAAAAAGCCCAAGTGACTCTGGGAGACCGACTGCACCCACCTTTGAAATGACAGGCGCATCTTACGATCAAAACCCCACAGCTGTGCAGCGAAACAGAGCTGTTGTCCCTCCCCAGCCATGTGGGTACATGCACGTCCCATTCAACTTGGCTTCAAAAGCATTTGGGTCATCTTTACTTAATAACATGACTCAGTCAAATTTCCTGTGACGAGTATGAATCATAATTTTTTTCTTCCCAGAGCCTGATGTTTTCACCCCCTGTAATGTGTGTGTAAAACTCATTTTCACTTCAGAAACCTTCACTTACATTTGTGAATCGGAGATGGCACATGCGAATAGTATTTCTTATATAACGTGGGGCTTTCGTTCACGTGAGGCGTGTGAGGCAGAGGAGGGGTGTTGTTGTTGTTCAGTGGCCTCATGGGGGACGATTAAGACCTCACACAATGTGCTCAGACAGTAATTAAAACGGCTATTAGCTGGAGAAGGAGGAAGGAGTCATCGAGAGGAAGATAAGAGAGAACGACAGCAAACTAGATAACGAGACAGAAGCAGGAATAAAGTGAAGGAAATGTCCTTCAAAGTCGAGCAGCTTTCACAGAAAAACATCAAACAGGTGGAAATGTCACCTGAGGCTTGTATACTGTATTTTAAATAACGCATCTCTGCAAAAGTGGTCACCAATGGTGAGCTGTGCAGCAGATAGGAACATTGATAAATAAGTGATTCATCAATAACAGGTGATCTCCAATACTACTGGACAAAAGTTCTTAAAAGAAAATCTATCTGGACCTTTGTAAAACACATTTTCTTGGTTACTATGGTGTGAGATGGCCTCCAGTTGTTGACGAAAAGCAAACACGAAATAAAAAAGGTCACCTCTTAAATGTACTGCCCTGAAGCATAAACACCCAAAATATATTCCTGGCCAAGTTATATTTATAAATCTGTGAAGACCTTTCTAGATTACTCGTGAGTGGAGCAGCCGGCTGTATGCTGGCAGAAGATGATGAACTTTGGTGTATTCAAAAACTCTTGATAAAATAAAATTAATCTTGGTTCTATGGGATAATCTTTATTTTATCTCGACATGTGCCAAATATTTGCCAATTATTTTAATTATTATGATAAGTATTTTCGTATATCCAATATCTGTCAAAAAGATTTAGACCGCCCCTTTTGGTCCCACCTATTTATTGCAGTTAAAGTCATGCAGGTTCAATGAATTGCTTGAACTGGTACGAAGGTAAGATGTGAACTGCCAGAGGTTTTAAAATAAAATAAAATAAAATAAATAAAAACAGAGTTACTCAAAAATGAAAAATAATGAACATTTCACAAATTCACTTTTCAGAGGAAAAAAAGGTTAACTTAAAGATGTTCTGCAGCAATGGAGGTTAATCAAGACTTGAAAGTTGTTGGAGCTATTAATCCCTACAACCCGTTTGAGGAAAAGCAGTGGTGGAGGCCGTGTGATGGTCAGGATCCAGAGTGAGAGGTCCTCTGAATCAAAACAGCAACCACAGCGTTCTGCAGCGCCGTGCCAATACACTAGTTGGTCAGGGGTTCATCCTCCAGCAAGATAATGACCCAAAACATGCAAGATCATGCAAGCTATGCCAGAACTACATTAGGAAAACCTTGAACCCTGAAAATTCTGGAATTTAACATTGGAAATCCCATTTGTGTCAATAAAAAAAACTTTGGATTCTGCGATTGAAATGTATATGCAGCTTTATGGGCATTTGCACAGCAACCATATATTTGATATACCTTTTGAGCTTCCCAACTTCGGAAACTGAGCAGTGAAACTTTCTATCTCCAGACTATCTTTCACATAACTCGAGCTTTACATAACAGTCCTATAAAAATAAAATTTAAAGATGTATATACAGTACATTGCTCACCTATAGGAGGTGTTCTCGGAACAAGGATTGTGCGCTTGCACAACCACGAAGACGTGCTGGAAGTGGGAGCGGATGTTTTTGGGGGTGAAGGGGAGCGCTCCGGGCTCCTGGAACACAATGGTGACAATATCGTTCCCAATGTGACGCTTGCGCAGCAACTGCAACGACAGGGGAGAGGAAAGAGAAGGGAACTGGAATTAGACGAGCTATTTGACATCTATGAATAACAACAAGCTTAAACCATCACGAAATTAGTATGTGCACACTGTCAAAACCACTAGGTATTATAAACAGCGCTGTCTCAGTTGGGATTGAATCAATGTGGAACAAAATGCATCATACCTGTTGTTTATTGTTGGGCGTGTACGGCAACATGGTGGACACGTGGAACATGATCTCATAGTCCTTGTAAGTAGTGTAAAGGGAGTGGGTACCCGTCGAATCAGCTGAAGACGACAAAATCACATATGAATTTCTTAACAGTTCTATTTGATTCTGTCAACTCAATTCCATGAAAATGTGCTTCTGCATAACAAATCACATGAAACCAGGGATAAGATCAAATTCATAGCAGACACTCATTCTCATTTGAATCACAACATGGATTCAGCTGACGAGATTCAATTGCCTATGAAAAACGTTAACTAAATATCTTACTGAATCTTTGATGGGCTCTGAAGACCGTCATCGCACCTTAAAAAAAAAAAACCCACCTCTACTGGGTATATGCTCCACTTGGAGAACAAAACAATCACGTGTTGTTTAAAAGACCATATTTGACAATGCGAGATGAGTTCAATTAATTCTGCCCTTGTGTGCGCTCATGTTTAAAAAACGATTGCTTGAGAAGTAAAAAATGAAAAGGAGAGTTTTTGTCTCGCAAGCCATTTTGTACAATGACGATACTTGAATAAGATGGACAGGGGCGGTCGGACAAGGAGAAGCATGGCGAGTCAAACAATGTCAAAGTCCTTGAGAAAGTCTTCCAAATACAATTTGCCCCCGTATCCCGTACTCACACATCCATATGGAGAGAAAAGTCAGGAAACTACAGGGGCAGATTAAAGCACCGGTTTATTGGTGGCGCTATTATCACGCAATCTGTTTCCATGAATCCGACTGTATCCTCCCAATCGTTAAAAGATTGTAGGCCTGCCAGTGCCAAGTACAATGTGATGAAACAAAGGAGATTTATCCATTTGAAAAACCTGCGTCAACAGGGATTTTAATTTGTAAGGGAGGGATGACTTCCTCACATGAAAGAACTGGGGTTTAACCGTTTTTTAATGAGAGAACCAAGGACAAATTTCCAAGATGTGGAGACTTTTTTTGTGTATATGCATTTGCATGTATTGTCAGTCCTCAAGATGGGAAAGAAGTAGTCTGGTAACTTTTTCTGGTCAGTCAGGTACTCAGGTATTTTCCTGCCTTGATGTTGTATTTGGACAGAATTAATATTTCTCGATATCAAGCCACAGCAGTAACTAATATACATTTCTCACTACACATTCTGATATTGAACGTCGGGTCCGATCCATTAAGTGCCAACTCAAACTGAATTCTAGATGCTATTAATCAATGTGAACTACTTCCATGCGTGTCGATCTGCACGCTCCCTGCTGTGCTGGACCGTATGTTGCATTTAGTGTGTTGCATTAGACTTGTAACTCCTGCGCGTGTTACGCACTCTTGGTGTCCAGCTGAGCTCGATACTTGGTGAAACCTTTGAGTCGGACCCTCTCCCCCAGCAGATGGAGGAACTCCTCCAGCGCGGGACCGGCTGCCTCGTTGTTGTACATCTCCTCCTCGCTGCTCTGGCCCACCATGCAGTACATCACTCCCACCTTCCGCTGGAAGCTCAGCTGCAAGGAGAGAACGGCAGTGGCAGCAGTTTAAAAGGGGAGACATGAACGTCTCACCTCGTGGAAGTCACGTCAGAGTAACAGTATTGGTATGTTATCGGAACTACAGTGCTATTTTCACAATAACCTTGAACTGTTCTGCGTCCCAGTGATTTTTTTTTCTTCAAGAAAGCATATAGACATATTCAGATCTTCACGTCTGAACGACTGCATCAGGAAGCATAAGTTACATGGAGATTCTCCTTTTGGTGTTTTTTTCTTTTCAGGTCAAATTATGTGTGTTTGTCACATTTTGTTATTTACACAATTTTCCTTTAATATATCCACATAAAAGTATGTGGGAGTGAACAGGGAAAGCAGTGCTTTAGAAGTCCACAATGAGCCATCGTTTTATGGGAAAAAAAAACACCCACACATATGATTCATGAAACACTAAATGTTAATTGTTTGTTCTCCCTAGTCCATAGTACAGGTTAATAGTTGTGCAACTTGTGTGTCTGCCAGAGAGTGATGATCAAATAGAAGTTGAATGGATCATTATTTGAGGAATTTCGATAAAGAGACTGGGCGGGAATAAAACAAGGACTATTCTAATGTGCTTAATATAGGAAATGATAAGGTCAAAATCATGTCATAAGAAATCTGTCCCGTTAATCTCCACCTTCAATCACACAAGATTATGTTCACATCCCCTCACCCCCTGCTCGTCCAGCTTCATCAACTGGTCCGTGACTTTGGGTGTGTTTAGTGCCAGACGCAAGCAGTGGACGTTGAGCTCCGGCACCAGGTACTCCAGTACTTCTTTGAGGGGCAGACCTCGGCCCAGACCGTGCTTAGATGTGGACGGTACTG
The DNA here is from genome assembly GCA_900302745.1 of Parablennius parvicornis. NCBI lineage: Eukaryota > Metazoa > Chordata > Actinopteri > Blenniiformes > Blenniidae > Parablennius > Parablennius parvicornis. The sequence continues at coordinate 12,946 of OMNM01007006.1, forward strand.
CGTCTTCTTGGATGGAGCCTCTGAGAGTATTCAGCTATAGAAGAGACAAGAACAGAACCATTGCAAAAACAAAAAAAAACACACACACACACACAACTAGTTTGGAATGTCAATAAAACTTCACTTTAACAACTGAAAGCATCGCACTGTTAAGACTTTAAATCAACCCTGACATTGTACTGTTCAACCAAATCTAAAACCATGCTTGTTCGGTAATTGCCGACTCCAAATACAACTAAACATGAGAGTGTGTGTGCACGACTCAGATCGACACCACTCAAACAACCCCGGGTTGGATCCAGCGGGTAAAGGAAACTGATGGATGGGTCTTCAGTATCGTAATACCAATTTATTTTAACTATCTGTTCTGGTTTGATCGGTAAGACAAAAGAGTACATGCAATACTAGGGAATAAAAACAGCAATTGAGCTGCATTAGCAACATTCATCACTATGAAAAATATCAAAGCACTTGAATAAGCTCAAATTACAGGCGCGTGAGACTCTGGTTCAGATTGTTACACAATACAAGCTCAGTGCACCAAAAACAGAAATAATACAGTAAGAGGCAGCTTCAAATTGCCTTACTTTGTTTGGTAAGCTAAAAACTATCCGATATTCATTTTGAACTGCAACCTCATACAAATGTCAATTCAACAATTCAAGTGGCTATAACTGTGATGTCAGAGAGACTAGAGAGACTTTCTTTCTTTTATATTTCATGGTCACGATGGCGTGACGAATACCTTATATGTCGATTCAACAGGTTCATGAGGGTCAGTGCACATCATAATACACTGTAGTACTATCAAACAACTGTCTCAATGACAGAACCAGAGTCGGTCTGCTTGCAAAATTCTACTAACAACAATTATAGCGGTTAAAAAAAAAAAAAAAAAGTCCAGTCTATTTTTGTGGGAAAACAAATGCAAACAGCCCTGTGATGAGGTGTAAAAACCTGAGGAATTCAATTTGGACAACAAGAGTATTTTTCCTGAAGATATAATTATGGGCTTAGTTACATCAAGGACTAAAATTTACTCCAAAGAAATCCAACTCAACTTATTTCAAAACAACATACTTTGTGCAAAACAGTTTTTGTCTGCACAAAGGGTGGAAAACCATACGTCTTAGCGAGCAAAACGACAATGTGTCTGTGTGTGGGTTTTTACTGCCGTAGCTTCCACCGTGAAAACTTGGGCGTTGGGGTGAAACAAGCCCAAGGCGGACAGCCATGAATAAATCAGGAGGAATGTAGAAAGTCCAGGACCAGAATATCTATCAAGAACAAATAAACACAGCTGGATGTCTGCAGTGGTCCCAGGGGGCTTTTAAGTGTCCATGTTTTATGTTTGGGTCCTCACACAGCGTTCTGCAGGTCCTGTGTTGGTGTCAGTGCACTCAGTGTTAAACAAACTGGAGAGAGGCACTCTTAACTCAAGTGAGGACAATAGTAAAGGACAGCAGCCATCAGTGGACACCGGACTTCTGTGTACAATATCCCTGCATCCCACTTTGGCGTTTATCTATAGCTGCATAGCCTGAAAATAGCAATTAGAGGGGAGACGGCAGAGGCAAGGGGGGTAAAGAAAATAAAGGAAAATGGCACTGTAGGTCGTGCGTCAACCCAAGAGATTGGAGGGGCTATTACTCACAGTGTGCTTTAATACAAGAGCAACGCTCTACCTTCCTCACTCAAATACCTTTGGTGCTATTTTAGTCTTGTTTAGCTGCAAAATGGCACAGCTCAGTCCTTCACAGATGAAAGCTGACAAAGATGGTGGGTGGGCGTGCAGCTCAGGGAATGAGGACATGGATCTCTGGCAATAGCATGTCTATTGGAGTACACTGCAGCAAAGGCTAAAGAGATTTACAAAAGCTGTCCTCTCGCTGTAAAGCACGGATTGAATATTGAGCATTGTGGACAGACAACTGGGAAAATGCATTAAAAATACAATACAACATAAAAAATTGTAATGCTTCGATGTGGTGTTAATGGATTGAGGCGGCAGCATCTTGAGCTGCATCCGACAACTTAAAGAGCCGAAGCTCTTCTAATGCCCCCTCCCCACAACGGACTCCTTCAATGAGCAAGGCAGATCCTATATGTTACCGCCTACACAAGTTGATCTCATAATAGCTTCACAGTGAGATCACTCAGTACAGAGTGTGCAAAATATTGACACATTTGTGAACGCGAAAAATTCACAGCGAGGGAATAGCTACAAATGCCTCGCATGTTGGTTATAGAACAACTCGTTTTATAACAAATCAGAGCAAACAGATGACAGGTCAGGCTAAAACTAGACAGTATGTGGATATAAAACATGAAAGAAAGTAGCGTCAATTACGTTGTTTGTTTAGTTTTTTTTACCTCACTCGTCCTGAAAATGACTCTGTAGTTGTACTGCTGGCCGTGGTCCTTGTGTTCTTCCAGCTTCTCTCTCCTCAGACTCACTGCCACCGGGCCCAAGTTCTCATCCACCCCTAGATAGTTCCAGTGTTCTACAAGTGAAACGGAATACGATTTTTGGCAGAGATGAACATAAAGACAAAAGGAAAAAACAAAAATGCATTCATATATAAAACAGACATCTTAATGTCACACTAACGACCTAGAAAAGCGCTCCGAGAGCGCAGACCTCCGCCAAATGGCGTTTTCAATGTTAGAATTCCCTAACTTCAAGGTGCCGCCATATTGTTAACCTGGATCGGATCCAGATGAAATTTGGTACAACTCAGTGCAATGACCCTCCAAATATACAAGTCAAGTTTCAAGAGAATCGACATAAAATTCAATGAGTTATGACTTTTTGAATCTCTAGATATGACCATCTTACAGATCACTGAATTTTTACAAGTCAATCAGATATGATCTCCAAGAGATAGGATTTTTTGAAAAAGACTCAATGATAAGTAAAGGGGAAAAACAGGATCTTTGAGATTTTTTTGTATACAGATGGTTATCAGGATCACTCTCAACATTTAATGGAATCTAAGTTGGGTCAAGACACATATTGTGAATTTTTCAGAAAGATCCCGCCAGGAGTTTTTGTGTAATCCTGCTAACAGACAGACAAACAGACAAAAAAAAACCTGGCAAAAACATAACCTCCTTAGTGGAGGTAATTAATCGTTTTTTCAAACGTACAAACATAAACAAAAAAAAAATAAGTCTGATAATACAGCCTTCGATTTTTTGAGACAAAGAACACTCACACCGTAGACAAAAAAAAAATTTAATCTGGTAGGTCAGAAATTGAAATTTTTTTTACCTCTGAGATAGAAGTATTTTCTGTAGTAATAGGCGCCAAGATCCACATGTTCCACGATGTATCGTTTGGACCTGTCAGCGTGTTGGCTTGGTCCATCCTTAGCAGCTTCCAGCACAGCCACACCAGCATTGGTAAAATGAGTGGTGAGAGTGGCATCCAGAGGTCCTTCGTCCGTGCTGCCCGAGGAACTGCTGGAGCTCCCACCACTACCTATACTTCCCTGCTGGAAGGAGGAGAAAAACATCATGTTACCTCTTTAGTCCATCTTCACTCGGACAGGCTAATATTTTGATTTCAAACTGCAAAAAAAACATCTCAATATTATTTTCAAGAATGAAGACACATTCCAATCCAAGTAATATCCTGAAACTAATTATACTCTTCTTGCTTATAGCTTACCTGTTTTGTTGGGGAGATGTGCCGCTCACCCTCTCCTCCAATTTCATTCCTGAAACAAGGACAGCTCAGAACTAAGTCGTTGCTCTTGTCGTCGCCGGGGTCCAAGGCGGGGTTGGTGCCGTGTCCCGACCCCTCTTTGCTGAGCTCTTCCTGTGAGCCACACGGTGACCCATACACTCCGCTCTGATTGGAGGAAAGAGATGACGTGGCGGAGGCGGAAGCCGCGGCAGCTGCCGAGGCCCCCGTCGTCGTGTTTTTGCGTTTGGACCCAGACTGTCGGATGTGGACAGCCTCGTTGAGGTCGAAGAGGAGAGACTGCACATCGAAATGGGCGAAGCCCTTTTGGCACATCCAGGGTTTGGGAGGCGGGCCGCTCTCGTCTCCTTTCCCTCCATCTTCCACGTCTGAACCGGCCCTCGACGTGTCGCCCTCCACCTTCACACTGCGTAGCTTTCGGAATATCGACTCTCCGCCCGTTTCTGACTTTGACCTTCTTTTTAATTGCTTCTCTCGCTCCTTCAGTCGACTCGCGGGGCTTCCTCTGGCTGGGCCGAAAGGCCCGTCAGGCAGGTCCAGCGCAGCTTGTTTGATGGGAGCGACAGTAAGCAGTTCTGTCAGCCTCTCTGGAGCCGGGCTCCGCTGGTCAGGGGCCTCAGAGGACTGATAGCCCTTCAGCATGTCAAAGAAGCTCTCCCCCGACACGCCATGCTTGTCTATAGAGGAAGTGCTGCCATACTCGCGGTGCATGGGCGTCCACCCGGAGAACGACCAGCCCTCGTTTCCATCCACGTCCAGCTCGCTTATGGTAATATCACTATTACTGCGCTGACGGATGCGCCTCATGCCTTTGCGAGGTGAGCCCAGATAGCCGTCTGGCGAGAGAAAGCGATTGTCCTTTCCTTTGCTCTGCATCTTGTTCTTCAGTGTGTTGTGAATGTTGCGCAGCATAGAGGAGTCTTGCGGGCTTATCAGGTGTCCAAGCTTGGCT
>OMNM01007011.1:6006-16075 GCA_900302745.1 Parablennius parvicornis
TATCAGCAAGGGAGCCCCCTCTTTCTCCCTCTCTCTCTCTCTCTCTACCCCCACTGTCCACCTAGAACCAGTCTGTGCCAGTCTAGGCCATCCCTGCCATGAACAAAACAAACAACACCCCTACAGGGGAGGATGGAGGGACGGGTGGAGAGAGACAGAGGATTCAGAGGATATGAAACAGAATATAAAGCAGTGAGAAATGGGAAACAATGGGGTGGATTATACACTAAATCCAGAGCAGGATCCAGAGTATCCTGGTCTGTAGTCACATCACACTTGTTTCTCTTTAGCCTGTCACACACTATAGAACAAAGTGGACAGAAAGAGCCAAACCACGTAAAACTGTCAAAACTGAATGAGATAACTCCTCTGCTACAGTTCATCACTTGACCTGACACAAGCAAAGACATGTTTAGAGTTTGCATAGTTGTTTCCTATTATATACAATCACCTTGAACCAATCATCTTTCTCAGCTTGCATACCCACTTTAAGTTAAAATCACAGGGACCTGGAGTCAATCCCAACAAACATCAGGTGAGGGGCAGTAGACACTCTGGACAGGTCTCCAGTCCATCACATGGCTCACAACATACAATCATTCATACACACATACTCTCATCTTGTATCTAACATTTATAACAGTTCTATTTATCTTCAATAGTTGAACCGGCCAAAGTTGAACCGGATCTCCAAAGCATACCAACTTTTGAGTAATTTACATCTGTCTTCAACTTTTTGTATTTTTGTTGTTATCTGGTAAAACATCCAGGTTGACTTTTGATTAATCTTGAATCCATTGCAACCCAGATCATGTAAAATTCATGAAAATTGTGAAATTCTCATCTTTAGCTCTTAAAAAACAATTTTAATCCAGCTCAACATCAAGCTAACTTGCTAAAAAATGACAACAACAAAAACAACAACCACAATGCATTGGATGACTATGCACCATAGAGTTGGAGGAAAAACTTGAATTTGAAGTCACTACTTAGAGAATATGTTTTACAAACCCCAAATCATCTAAAGAACTATTTCTGTAACCTAAATTATTCTGAGTAATTTTTTACTGAACAACAGGTGGTTTCACAAACAATTTGTGTGATTTTTTTGTAGTCTGCTAATGTTTCTGTAGTCATCATTCCTATTCATAACGATACATAATGTGCATGATTTTTTAGTGATCGAAGAAAAGAGAGGATGGAGACTTTGGGTCAAATGAAACACGGTGAAAAGTCGTTGAAACAATGCCTCATGTGAGAGCGAGAGTCACAGATGGCAGAGGGTTGAGTTTTCCTGGAGTGACATCTGGTTTCTTAACAAACTTGTCTCTGCTGGAATATGTTGCTGTTCTTATGAAAAAAACAAAAACAAAAAACAACTATTTGTAATCGAGACCTCAACCTTCTGCCGCTTTACATTGTGCGTAATTACGCACGTCGAGGCGGTGACGGTGGGTTACATTGAGATACAGGTAAGCGTCCCACGTGCTGGACACGCATGAGAAATACTTCGATGCATAAAAGACAAACTAGTTGCCATACTTGTTGACGTTTTTTACGTTTTTGTTTTGTTTTCGAAACGTGATACTTACTGTCGAGCTGCAGGATGGAGTCGTAGATTTTACACTGGAGCTGTCCGGTACTCTGGAAAGCGCATGACATCCACAGTCCCTGGTACATGGCCACTGCTGTTATAATGTTGTCCCCGATGTATGCAGACATCTTCCATTGCGGCAGAATAGTCCCGATGATCAGTCCCACAATGCCAATTAATGAGAGGAAAAACCCCAGCAGCTGGATACCGGAGTTGGCCATCCTTATGTAATTTCAAATGATTAAAAAAGATCCCCCTTTTCTGTGAATAAATGTCTGAACAAACCCTGTGTAGATATCACCTTCACTACAAAAATGTCTGGGTTCGCCACTAAATCATACAAAAAAAAAAAGAAAGCCAGGAGTTGTGTCCGTGTCGCCTCAGAGTTGGTTGTCGGGGGTCTGTACGGGGATGGGCGTCCAAGATGTGGGTGATGGTGTTAGGGGGGTGTGACATTAATCTGCCTGCTGATTCATGGACACACAGTTCACAGTTCTCATCCGCTCTGAAATGTTCCCCCTGCCTTCAGCAGAGCAACAGGTTGTGTTTCCACTCCAGCTCTAATCCTCCTGTTAGATAAATTCAGCCAATTCTTGAGATGATGATACACTTAAAGTGAAGTTTTTCCCACATTTCCACAATGTCTAAGGTTTGAAATTAAATTAAGTGGAAAATTGTTCAAACTTTTTAAAGATTTTCAATAAAAACAATTCAAACATGTAAAGAAATGTAATATTTTAGTGTATTGTAAATCTATACAATATCAAACACTAATCCAAATGATAATCCAAATTGGTCAGAAAACAGTTTCGATGCCATTTCAAAGACAATTTTGTGATGTGTCGCTGCTGTAGCTACTAAAGACAGCAAGTTTCCGACTTGGCCAGGCCTATTTAGCGTTGCAGTATACAAGTTCAAACCATGAGATGGTGTATTGAGTAACTCAAAGAAGCAGCAGAAGGCATAGTCATCACACACTATCAAGCTCAATTACCTTGTTTCCACTGTGCAGTACGGCACATGGTTAAAATGTAAAATGTCACACACTGCCGCGTTAAGACAGTACAATGGCCTGCCAGAGTCCGAAGGAGGTTGAAGTGAGGTGGGTCGCATGTAACATCCCCTGACATGTCTGTTGTTATCACATGTACAAACTAGACTTTATGGGTTAGTTGTCAGATTTGTTTTACTAAATTGCATGATGCAGTCTAAAAAATATATAGTCAATATTAGTTTTCAGTTGATGTGATAATGTCGCTGTGAGTTTTTCTTTTTTTCCATCCTTGATAAAAAACAAAAAAACAAAATAAGCCCATTTCTAATGTGCCCGTTGATAGTCCTACTTTGCTGGTGGCAAAATTATGAATAAATAATCCTCATATAAGTATATGAGTAAACCTATATCCTTTGTGAAAACCAAGTGAAGGACCAGCTAGTGCTAAAATGACTCAACAGTCCCACCTTATGTACAACTGGTGCATGAGTTTTATTTTACATAAGTGCCCTTTAAAGCTTATGTCTTTCCTTTCGTATGGCGTGTAAATCGTATCAGAGACCTATGGAGTTGTTATGCTTCAGGAAACGGACTTGTGCATAATTGTTGGACTTGATTTGAGTGTATATTGAGTTGGACATGCAAATTTATATTAGTATGTTTGTATAACTATGAAAGGACCTTTTTGTGCATACTTAAATCGGTTCATTTACAGATCTGTCTGTGAGTGTGTAACATGTAGATTTTGGCATTCTCCTGTAGTGACGGTGTAGGTAGGGTAGCTCTGTTACTCTGGGTGTTCTTTTTCTTGATATATTGAAATGTGAAACAGGCATATCTTGCAAATGGAGGAATTTTACATGATGTAGTGGTCAAAAAAATTCCAGCAGTCCAGTGTGAAAGCCTGGAGGACATCTCTGAATAATGCCTGCTGGAGGTTGTTATTACTGACAGCAGCATAAACTCCTTGAGTCAACAATACATTTACTTTTAAAATAGAAAAAACTTTTTTCATACACCTGCATGCACTATGTTTTCTATATATGATCTGATGCATGCACAGATATGCTACAATAATGAGGATTAATCAAGACCAGCAAAAGCAAAAACCTGATTAATTACATATTATCGAGTATTGACAACTTCCAATTTTTTTTTGTGCACAACACTACTACAGCTTCATGAACGTCTCACTTCATTGACTCTGTATTGGATATATAATTTGAAGAACCAGAATTTTCTTCAAATTGTTCCAGTCTGCACAAATTCACCTTCATAGTCTCAGAGTATGATTTCCATACTAATTCAATTCCACTTGCAATAATGTATTTAGTGAAACTGCTATTTTTCAGTATCGGATCAAAAACACTGAGATGCCCTGGTGATAAATTTAAACAATAGCATTACTTTACTGCGGTTAATAGTTTCCTCTTCATTTCTGTACTTTTCCCAAATAATTCTGCAGATCTTGTGCCTGTTTTCTCCTCAGGCCATATGTTTGACACCCCTGCGTTAAGATGTTAAATCTGTCAACACTCTCACATGATCGAGAGTCGTCATCCTGGAAAGGAAAAAAAGCAATTCCCCATGAGTGAAACATTAAAACATTACATGAAGTCATCCTTTAGGGTTGGATTGAGGTTAAGTTTAGGATGGACACGTTAAAGACAGGAGAGTACATTGTAATAATGGCTGGATGTTGAGTCAGTCTGCGGGGAATTAATGTGAGTCAATGCAATTTCCCTACAAGGTGTAAACAGGAGCATTTCGGAGTCTGAGTGTGTTGTCTTTGATTAGTCTGTTTGAGAATGCTATAAAATTCAGGACCCTGCAATGTTTGATATAGTTTTGAAGGTTTTAAGATCACAATGCAGTTAAGATTCTGGTTAGCCGTTAAGTTGTGATGCTAGTGTTCAGGAAAGTGAATAGGGAATACATCCTATCAAGGAATGGTGCTGTAAACACTTATTGGAGTGCAAGAGCTTTGTTTTAGGACAAACGTTTAACCACACAAACAATAAATCTCAGTGTACGAAGAGTCGATTGATTGAAAAAACTTCACTGAACTTATTGTTTTCTCCTCTATAAAAAGTCAATTCTAATGTCATTCCATTGAAAATACCTCATAATTGTATTTATTTATTTATTTATTTTTTGGGGGGTATATGTTTCAGAAAATATAATACAGTTAAATTCAAAGGAACTTTAAATTAAAGTAATAATTTTCAAGCCAATTTTCAAGTTTGTTAAATTCAAGGATTTTCTATAATACTTTACAAGGGGCCAATTGTAAATTTTTCCCTCAATGAATGGACAAAAACTGAGAAACAAAACAGTCATTGTCCATGTCAGAGATCAGCTTGGCTCTGCAGTGTGTCTGACTTCACACTGCTGCTAAACAATGGCCCTACAGCGGAGGGAGAGGAAGTAATAACCCATAAGCCGAGAGGAAGTTATCCCCACTGCCAGGTTAATGGGAATATGCTCACCTACTGGCTGGATTACCTATTTCAGATGTAATCATGCTGGACTGATCTTGCAGCTCTGCCACCCCTCCTCCTCCGCGCCTCCTCCCGCCTTTCATTTTCTCACATTCTCACCCTTTCCACCCACTTCCAGGAACCTCTCTTCTTGTCACTATAACTCTTTTCTCTTGTACTGTATCCAGACTTTAAAGACGGGCCTCGAGTCATTGCTGCCGGAGCCAACAAATGGCCCTATTGTTGCTGGGGAGGAGTGACCCCCGAGCCTCAAGAATCTGCCTCCATTTAATATAGAACGTGATAATGATGGAGAGGAGGGGGAAGGAACGGTGAGGTTAAACAGTGTTGGGATCAAGGTGGGCAGAGATGGAAGAATGAAAACCTTGAAGGTGAACACAAAGTGCTGGAATAGAGGATGAGCAGAGAGATCAGGGTCAGTCTCGGGGCTACCAGTGCTGTTGCTACCAGTAACCTGATTTATACGATGTCCTCTCGGCTGCTTTCGGCCCGGGATGGCAAAGAACACAAAAAGGAACATTGGTTTCTCCCCACACCCACCCTCTTTTTTTTTCTTACACTCCTTTAAAAAAAAAAAAAAAAAAAGCGTAAACACACATTTGTCTTGCTGGTTTAGCCGTTGCTCACCTCTCAATAGGAGGTGAAGAAGAAAACAGCTAAATCAGCCAAAGAAGGGCACTAACAACATTCTCTCGGGGGCTCTCCCTCCTGTTAGTGAGGCCTCCTCCGGCTCTGAAGTGAGCAAGTGGACTGCGAATCCAATGATTGGAGTCCTTTAAGTGCCCCTTGGAAGTCACTGAGGCATTAGCAATAAAACACACTGGCCCCGCGACTTTTCCCTGAAAGGCTCCGAGTGTGCAAATGAGGGGGATGGCGCCCGTCTCTCTGCGTCCTCTAGACTTTCGATGTTCTTACCCAAGCAGGCTTGGCTTTTTGTGCATTCTTGGGCTTGTGGGCTCATTCTTCTCGTGCTCCCTCTGCGGCAACGATAGAGAGGTTCCCCTTGAGAGGTTGGCAGGTGCTACATGCAGAGTCGCAACATATTTGGACAGCTCGGGTACAATAGACTGTGGCTTCATGCTGATGGTCAGCGAGCATGAAAGTGCCTGCGGTGTAAGTTTGGAATGGAAAGAAAAGAAAATGCTTTCAAGGTTTCTTTTTTTTCTTGTTCTCATTTTTGCATTTCATGGCTCTTATACATATAATATGGCTTATATTTGTACTAATCTTAAAAAAACAACAATAGGAAATTATGGTTTTTTGGCTTGTCATCATTGTATATGATGAAGGATTCCCAAGGTTCCTCTTGCCGCGGGTGCCCAGAGTGTGTAAAAATGACCCTGGGTACACCCTGTATTTGTCGCCATCGTCATGGAGCAGACGCACAGAGAAAGACATCCACTCATGCTCGCGCTAATCTGTCTTGGGCCTGTGAGAGGAAACTGGAATACTCAGAGAAAACACACGCGTGCACAAGGAGAACTAATTATATTCTGGATGTGAAAGTGCAAACAACCACACTCAATTTGATCTCGTGTAGCAGAGTTTGTACAACAACCAAAACATCATCCTGCAACATTCTGACTAGATTTCACATTTTATGAAAGATCAGCCTGTCTTTATATTTTGGAGACTTCTAAGCTTGAGTGACAAATGTTAGTATGCTATGTATTTAAAATATATGTGGATATTCAAAGATGGCGAATGGGTGGAGGGGGGTGAGGGTGGAGGAGTATATAATAGATATAATGGATTTAATGAGGTTGGATGGAAATGATCTGAAATTCTGTATTGGTGAATGTAGTTCTTGTGAAACCACAGCACGAGCCACATAAATTAAGTTTTAAAGTCTTGGCTTATCTACCAGATTTATTCACAATGCAGGAAGCTGGATTTAACTTCCAGTTCAGCACAAAGTGAAGACAGATGGATGGACAGACACACAAATGTAGTTAATTGAGAATCACTTGGTCTTTGGTTATTGTCGAACTAAACCAGGCTAATATACACCAAACAAAATCCCCATACAGTAAATAATCCTCTTACTGAGTGGTGACTATGCTAACCACTGCACCACCACGTCATTTAGAAAAGCTGTCGTGGTTCTCAGACTTGTTTTTTGGAGTTTCAAGTCTTATTCTGTCCCCATGAAGAGTCTGTTCTTCCAAGTGTCTTTCATTCACTTTTCAGGCGGTATTGCAAGAATTCAGTGGCTGGGCTACGACACAATGAATGGACATGTTTGGAATGGTTACTGCTGTTGAATTTGTGTATAAATTGTGATCTTTAGTGCTGTAAACAAAGAAACACAGTTTCCTTCCATTGAATGTTTGATTCTGTGCGAGAACAACAAATTTGCATGGTTTGCATGTTCTACCTGCGCCTACGTGGGTTTATATAATGCAGCTTCCTCCAAAAATCAAATGATGTTAACTGGTGGCTTTAATTTGTGTCCCCGTGACCCAAACCTAAATAAAACAGGTGTAGATGACAAATCAATAAATTGAAAATTGATGGAAGACACACCAGTTGCTTTAACTGAAAACAGTCTTAAAACAGATGTGGTTATGTTTCAAATCACGGATCTGTTTTAAAACTACTTTTAAAACTCAGTGACCTAAATCACCATGTAGATTCTTTGTAGTTTGTGCAAATGTGGTTGTGTGTAAAAACCCTGGTTAGTACAAATCATAGATGTATCACATCTGTTCATAAAGGAGAGCTCTGTTTTACAGCAATGCCCTCTTGGATTCCAGAGGTTCTAGCACCTTGATCATGTTTTAAAGGTTATATCTTTTTTGCATGGGATTCTGATTGACAATAACGTGCCTGCAGTGAGTTTTATCTTTATCCCTAACAACGTGTCACTGCCCCCTCCTGGACAGAATTCACCACTACAGGAGGACCACAGGTCAAATTGAAAGTTCCCTTTGTGTCTGTCAGATTATATAAAATAAACAAAGTCGTTTTTGAGAAACATGTATTTTTCAAAATTTTTGACTCAAACAAAGAAAATCACAACGTGTTAGATACATTACTCAAATGGAAATAATGCAAAGTTATCCTGAGCTCCACAAAACTACATACATGAAGTTTGTCATGATGCCTGCTGTGTTGTCAGGCGAGTCGACGTGCTTCAACTCTGTGCACAAAGGAGATCCTACGAAACATGTCAGACGCTGACCACATGCATTTTGGAATATTTGTTTATGGAAAGTCAGATCCGGTGATCTTAGAAAGCACCAAGGAAGGAGTACAAGTGGAGTGACGACGACACGGTGCATGAAACCCCAGCTGTGTGTGTGTGTGTGTGTGTGTGTGTGTGTGATGTTCGCTAGGGGAAGGGGTTGTCGGGTGTGTAATTGAAACTGGCATCCAGGAACATGGCGAGGGTTCCCAAGGTGGTGATGATGACAAACAACCAGAGGAAGAGGCGGTCCACTACCAGGGCGATGAACTGCCAGTCTCCCGTCATCTGCAGGGAGAACACAAAGCACTTACAGCAGGCGCTGACTCAGCACTCCACTGCATGAACGCAGTGACACGTGGACGTGGCCGAGGGGCATGTTTGGAACACACTGTGCTCGGGGAGGAGGAGCAGGTGGAACAAATACCGTGTCATCCGTGTCCTGCTTCTTCAGCTGCTCGGCCATGTATGTCACTGCGGCGATGGCAGACTTCAGGTTGGGGGGGAGGATCAGACAAAAGCGGTCAGAGTTCGGCACCTGCTGGATCTGCACCGGACTCTCAGACCTGAAACACACCAGCAGACCAGTTTAATTGAAACTTTTATACGGGCCTGTTTTCTGTATTTTTATGATAAATAAATGAACTAATTTTAAATTGAAGGGTCCCACAACATCCCCGATCTGACCAAATGACATCAATTTACACTGACGATGAGCTAAGAGCATTAGACTGCTTACTGATGCAGTAGGTAATACTGATATCTCACAGAAAACGTCTCCTGGTACGAATCAGATGGCCAAGCAGGCTTTCAGGGGGCGTTTGCATGTTCTCTCTGTGTCTGTGGGTTCCATGTTTGACAGGTTAATTAGCCACTTTAATTTGGCCTTCAGTGGGAGTGTTTTTGTTTGTTGACTCAGTGATGGACTTCTACTATTGCAGACTTAACTTTTGTTCTTTGTTGACACCAGATGAATCATCATACAATTGAAATTAAATTACACAAATTATTACAAATTTCCAAATTCCAAAATGTTCTCTGCTAAATTTCCCAACTATCCTAATGTATTATAAGTTCTGTTATCCATTGCATTCATAATTACTTTCATTTGTTGGATTCACCCACATTTTATGAGCTTCTCTTCAATTCAACAAGTTTTTTTTTTAAAATCTTTTGTATCATGGTGTTTGTCATTTATGATGCTAGGTGAAAAACACATACACACACACACACTATACATTTTCCCCATGCATTTGCATTGCGTTTACTTACATTACATCTTACAGTTTCTCTTAATTGACATTTGATCACTCCTTTATCTCAAACCCTTACTCTAACTCTAACTTTAGTCTGACCTTTACATGCCGATCAATCCATTTTCTATACCACTTTTTAATCTCAAGTATCTTTTGTCACGTTTCAGCCATAAACACGAAATACAATCTGGAAAATGACTGAAACCTTCGTGAGTATTAAATGAGTGGTGTATTTTTCACTGCGTTCCTTCAATAAATCTCTTTCGCTTTAATAACGACGTGCTTGTACACGCTGTATAAGTTTCAGACCACCCAACTGCAAAGCACGCTGATAGAGGAGAATGTTGTTTCCAAAGACGACCCTGTCTAAACTGGGGGCCACTCCGCGGCTCCAATGAGCTGAGATTTATGCTGCGTATGTCATGAGTCACTGGCGCAGCATTGTTCGCCTCCTCTGCTGACATTATCTGCCCGGCAGAGGACATGCGGTACAGACGCAGATGTCATAACATGCAGAATGTGTCCTTGCGTGCCCTC
>OMNM01007013.1:16153-29370 GCA_900302745.1 Parablennius parvicornis
CACTCCTCTTCTTCCTCCTCCCCCTCCCCTCCCCCTCCCCCACTCCCGCACAGCATCAATCTGTTTATCTCCGTCCGTCTGCCCGTCTCGCAGGAGTTACCGGAGAAATGGAAAAATGTCAAGAAGCAGGCGGTGGTGGTCAAACAGCAGGTGGCGCCGCTGCAGGCCATCGAGGTGGCCAGTCTGAGGAGGAAGTGTGCAAAGTTCGACGTCGAGCAGCACACCTTTAGGGAACACTTTCGGAAGAACGGGCCTTTCAGGTAAGAAAAAAATTTTAATCCAACCAATAGCTAGCCTCTATATAGTCAATGTTTTGAAATGCAGCGCCAGATAATTGTAACGGGTTTACCAAAGTAGTTATATTGAATAAAATATAAATTACCTAAATTCCAACCATAGCTACCTTAATTGTTGTATTATCACATCCCACAAAAAGTGGGAGTGACGAGGGTTGAATAATATGCGTTAACCGTCCATTGATGAAGAGTGCTCAGCAGACTTCTTCTCTTTTATAAAGCTCAACTTTTTCTCACATCTTGCTAATGTATCTTTGTTAGAGACATTGTATCAAAAAGACTATTCTGAAACATGGCATATTATCAGACCGGAGCTTCTCGATCCGTTACCTGGTGTTGATGAAGATGAGTGAGTACCTTTGAAAAGAGAAGAATGTCACCTTTCTGCGCTTTTCTCGTTCGATGATATGTTATCTGCCGGCTCTCACATCCGACAAGGCTAATTGATTCTTTGCATAATGATAATTAATTCCGAGGTAGCGATGCTTCGTCATAACGTCTAATTGTCAGATTAGTTATGTGTGTAATTGCTCTCTTAATAACCTGGTGATTATTTTCCCATTAATGTCAGAGAAGTCATCGGTAATAGTCACAGTGCTGCAGACCCTGGACCGGCGGCGCTGTGGCCAAATTGGGTTTTTAGCAGCCAAACGCAGCCTCGTTGAAACTGAGTGTGTTTTAATGGCCGCCCGTATACGTCCCCGCGCATTTGTCCAGGTTTGACAGCAAGAGCCCCTACCAGATGTTGGACGCTTTCCATCAGCAGATCGGGGAGCGCGAGGCGGTCATGGCCTCACTGGTGGCCTCGGCCAGCCTGTTTGAGGTCACCGTGTCGGACTACAAGCAGCTCCGACAGTGCAGGTAAAAGGAAGCCGAGCTCTGCCTCCAACTAATGAAGTGTCCATGCAGAGACGCTCTTTCACGTTTTCATGCTGGATTAATTCGCTTTGTCCGCCTGTTGTGTGTCGATCAGGCGAGAGGTGGGCCTGCTGAAGGAGCTGTGGGACATGATCACTGTGGTGGAGTCCAGCATGACGGCGTGGAGGACCACCCCCTGGAGGGAGATCAACGTGGAGGACATGGAGCTGGAGTGCAAACGATTCTCCAAAGACATACGAGGGCTGGATAAAGAGGTGTGGCAAGGGGATCGTCATATGTTCAGTTTTTTTTTTTTTTTTTGGGAGAGAAAAAAAAAATTTCGATGCACCGGTATCGGTACTGGGCGGTGTACTCATAATCATAAAAGATCCCCAATACAGCCCAAGAAGTATTACATGAGGTCATCTGTCAGCAAAGTCAATAGGTAGACAACACAGTACGAGTGATGATCGCAGTTAAAAGATTCTTCAATATTAATGAGAATAGCAAAAAATAATTTAATTATTATTATAAATCTAGTTTGTGCAACGTATGCAACTTAATCATCGGTAACATTTGGACCAGCAGAGATAGCCTGATGTTGCTCATTATTATAACTACCCAGGAGGTTCTCATTCATAGCCTTCGTTTCGATGCCTCACTATGGGATACGCCTCCTGCGTATGCCTCAGAAGCTTTTATTAAGGCTGGTGATACTGCATCCTACACATGATTAAAATATGATGGATGCAGGGAGATTGCCTTTTAGCCTAATTTATACTCCATACACAAACGATATGCCAAGATAATGGTATTTAATGAGTACTCGTATCGGAATGTAGTTGGATGTTCGCTCTCATACGCACTCATCCTTTCTTAAAAAAAAAAAAAAGAAAAGTGGTGTCGATGCATAACCAATATAAGGAGTTACTTTTGATTGTGATTTACAGTTGAAAAACCAAAGTGAAGGTAGTTCATGTGTTCATGGCTGTTTTATTGATATCTGGAGGAGAAAAGAAAGTTCTTCTACAGAGTGACTTCTCTCCTCGTGCTGCATTCAGCTTCCCGACTGCTGAAGCAGAAACCTTAAGAGTTAACGCTGAAGGAATTATACATCGACTCAACACTTCCCCAAGTTCACTTGTGTTTAGGAAACAGCCGCAGGTATTTGGGAGGTTTATGTTTTTCTCCTTTGTCAGATTTTATTGCTTCAGCCTTCTGATGATGGTCAATGAGACACAGAGGAGCCTTTATCTTCCCCTTCAGGTGAGCAGCAGACGTTACCTTCAGGGTGAATTCCACTGCCTTACTCCACTGCTGGGATCACGACTTAATCAGCTGCCGCATTCATTTGCCAGCAAGACTAGTTGAAACTGAATTTACTGCCAATTTACATCTCATGCAACACATTTGTGTCTGGCTACAGCCACTTGCTCTCTAAGATGCTCTCCTCTGCTCCAGATATCTGTAGAAACACTGTGAACACTCTTTATTGCCTCTAGCTGAAACTTCCATACAAAAAAAAAAATCACTAGAGCATGTGTACAAACCAGACACCCTCTTTCTACTAATGAACGAGAAGGACCTGAGTGGGACGAGGTGAGGCAGAGACCAAGATGCAAAGTTGTATCAAACATTTTTTTTTTACATTATTTGATTTATGCCATTTTTACAACAATAACTTAAAGTCAACTGTATCCAACAATGGATTCTTGTATTAGAAATCAGTTTATCAGTAAGAGCATTTATTTTACATTGCTGAGATAAGAAAAACTGTGAACGTGTAAATATCTTACATTGTTTGGTTGAAAGTTACAGCCCAAACCAGAGTGACTGCATAGTTTTGTCAATTATGGCACTTGCTGGAGTTCAAAATGGGGGAAAACATGGAGGATTTCTGTCAAAATAAAATTCTTCATGACTATTTTATTATGACAATGTGTAGAAGTCAGAGAGTCTTTGTGCCCTTGATAACTTTAGAAAAGCAATGGACGTATAGGTTCTTGCGTTCTGGCTATAAATAACAGCCAGAGCAGCTCAGACGATCGTGGTCGAGTAACTGCGTCAAAGTACGTGTACGTACCCGCATGATCAATCAATTCAGAATGACGGGAAAATGTTCCTGTGGTTGAAAATTACAGCTCGCACAGCCGAGGTTCTTTTAAGAGCATAAATTGTCTGCTCAACATAAACAGGTAATAAAACTGTCACTTTAGAGGTAATTTGTAAGCTGTTGCAAAGCGGAGGGGAAGTGGACGTGCTGGGAGGTGATCTCCTGAGGCGTGGGTTCATTGTGCTTCAGGTCCGAGCGTGGGAGGCCTTCACGGGTTTGGACAGCCGGGTCAAGAACCTCCTGGTGTCGCTCCGGGCCGTGGCCGAGCTCCAGAACCCGGCCATACGTACCCGACACTGGCACCAGCTGATGGCTGCCACTGGCGTCCGCTTCACCATGGACCAGGTACGTCACTTGGAATGATTTTCAAACTGCATCCAAACTTCGGCAGTTTGTCCCGCCGAGCGAAGATCAGATACAAGTTGTAAGAACCCACCGGCTGTTTAGTATGTAAAAAAAAAAAAAAAAGTATTACAGAAGCTAACTGGCCCACTTTGATCCTTTTTTCCTTTTAGATAAGACTTTATAGAGCCAGACTTGTTCTCACAGGCGAACACTTTCTGCTGATTCTGCACAGCAGGAGGTCTGTTTAGTTCTTAGCAGAGCTGTTTTACACCTGCGAAGCTGCGCCAGGAAAGCAGCCACAGAAGCTTTATGAGCTCACACATTGCTTTTTTTTTTCATCTTTAAGGATTACCAATGTGTTGGACCCTCTATAGTTTAATAGTCATGTAATGACTCTTTAATAACCAGTGAAATCGCTCAGAAATAATGGATTTAAGAACTGACAAATATAGAACTGGGTTCAACAAATGTTCTTTGCAAAATGAGCATCTTTTTTCACACTTACCACTTTTACATTAGAGATGTTAAAATGTTGGCTACTGTCTTGGTTTTCATCCTTTTGAGTTATCTATAATTGACCCGGTGGGCTTATTGGCAATATTTTTTTTACATTCTGGTAATCTGACAAGTTACTGTTAAAAGCTGCTGCACTTATACAAAAGCCACTACACTCCTACTAAAGTCACAAGACCTATACAGAAGTCACAAAACTCAAAACAAAAGCTAAGTTGCGTATATACAAGGTGCTACACTTTTACAAAAGCAACGACAAGTGTCTAAAAGCCGCAACCCTTATTAATCAGCCACTACACTTATAGAAAAAGACACCATAATAAAACCATGACATCAAAACTATGTAACGTATACAAAAGCCACGACATTTACAGAAAAGCTACATCACCTATACAAAAGCCACGACATGTATATCAAATCTACTACACTCGTACAAAAAAGTTACTCATACAAAGCCGCAATACTAACATAAAAGCCACAAGTAAACAGAAGCTGCAGCATCAATGTATAAGCATGTTGAACTGCCCTTCTGTTTCATGGAGACGACAATGAACTGCTGTACTGTTCTTACTGTGATGGTACATTGAGAGGGGCAGATTTAAAGAATTTTTTTCAAGAAATAGCACTTAAAGAACCTTCAACTTTTTAATTGTGTCAAACACATCAAGCTTTGACACAAATCTTTATCTCTGTCATACCTTTGATAGGGATGATCGGTCGATATCAGGCACCTGAGAAAACATTTCAACCCCACTTATCAATTTGTCATCAGGCCTTAGTTTATTTGCTGCCTGATGGATTTCAGTGTAGAAATGTGTTATGACGGCTTCCAGGTGCCTTCCATTAATCAATTCTTGGTTGTTCTGCTGAAATGCTTCCAATTCCACCACCCTGCGTGTGAGCAGGAGACCACTCTGGCTGACCTGCTGCAACTCAACCTGCACTGCTTCGAAGACGAGGTGAGAGGAATCGTGGACAAGGCGGTGAAGGAGATGGGGATGGAGAAGGTCCTCTCCGAGCTCAACTCCACCTGGACTGGTATGAAAGCGCGTAGACATGTTTTCTTTTCAAGCCGCCTTAAGTGGATACCTAAACCGATGACACACTCGCCGCAATGGTCCCTCAGGCATGCAGTTCCAGTACGAGCCGCACCACAGGACCCAGGTGCCTTTGCTGCGCTCCGATGAGGAGCTAATCGAGACGCTGGAGGACAACCAGGTGCAGCTGCAGAACCTCATGTCATCCAAGTACATCGCGCACTTCCTGGATGAGGTGTCCTCGTGGCAGAGCCGGCTGTCGGTGGCCGACTCGGTCATCTCCATCTGGTTCGAAGTGCAGCGGACCTGGACCCACCTTGAGAGCATCTTCATCGGCTCAGAGGACATCCGCTCGCAGCTGCCGGAGGTGACGCATCCTGTATTTAAAGCGCGAAGGTCGTAAGCATGCAGGGCTTCAACCCTGTGCCATCATCGTCTGAACCCCGGCAGCATGACTGTTAGAGTCACTAATTAAGAATTAATTAATCGACCTTACAGGCGGTTTAGAAAGTGAGATTACTCCACTTTTAATTGCTCCCGGGAGGTCCGCGCTGTGCTTCTACTCCAGATGTTTGCTATTAAACCTTGAATCGCTCTCCTCCGGGAAGCTTAAATCCTCTGACTGGGCCTTCTTCACTGAATTCTCCGCAGGACTCCAGACGCTTTGAGGGGATTGATGTCGATTTCAAAGAGCTGGCCAACACGGTGCATCAGACGCCCAACGTGGTGGAGGCAACCAATAAGCCGGGCTTGTTCGCAAAGCTGGAGGACATCCAAAGCAGGTGAGAAGGGACTCCGTTTCGTCTATCGGGAGTTTGTCCATCAAAGATGTGTCTTGAGCAGAAGGCATCTTTCCATGTGAAGGTTTATGAAGGCAGGAATCATTCCTGTCATCCAGGTTTGCACAGCAGTTGGGATTTAGTAGAAAATTACAATCAACAGATCGTTATAGCCTCATGTCATTTTGAATCAAACAATTCAGAATGAAGCAAGGCAACTTGGTGCTAAACTGCATGAAAAACAAACTTTTGGGTTCTGTATACTTGCAAAGTACAAAATGATAGTTAACATTTGCAATCACCAAAATGTCCCAGTAATAAAAACTGTTGCTCTGACTGACTATCTTGAATCCAGAGCTCAGCTTCTTTGTGGTGTGACGCAGGGCTCTGTTTCTGGCCCACTTCACTTTCCATTTGGCTGTTGACACTTGGCCACATTTTCCAATCACAGTTTTTTTTTTTTTTCATGCAGATGACACATAATTAAATTGAACTGAATATAATATGTCAATCCTAGCAGCCACAGTCTTAACTAAGGCTAATGCAGAGCCACCATTTATTGTTCCGTCTCAAACAAAAGCTTTTCTTTCCCCACCACAAAATTGTATGTAAGTAATTTAATATAATGCAAAACAAAAAATATATAAACATTTCAATGGGAAATTATATTTTGTTTATTGTACAATTTTGCCTTTTTTTTTTATAAGAACAAAGCTTAAATGTTACCTGTTAACTTTTATTTCTGTTGGAAAACCTTTCATAATGTGCAATAAAGGTGAAAATGTTTTTGAATATAACATTGTATTGTGATAAATAGGAATAAAACTCTCATATAACATTCTTAAACTCAATCTTTCCACACTAATCTAATACAAAATGGGAATGTTATGAAAATTAGTAACAATCCATTTTAAAAGATGTGATTCATTAAAAATGTCACAATTAAAAGGATTGATGTGTAAATTTATATACATGAGAAAAATCTACACAAGTACAGTAATGTTATTTAGAATTTGCACAACTGACAATGTTTTTTTTTTAAACCAGCAAAATACGTTTCTTCAGAGCCAACAAAATGTATGGAAGAGACACTTCAAGAGTCTGTTAGTTTCCACCTTTTTTTAGTCCAACCTGCCAACCCCTAACAGTGTCCTGTGCTCCTCTTGGATGGTTGACTTTGGGGCTGGAACACGATGATGGTGAATCCTCAAAACAGCTCTACACAATGGATTTCCACTCATTCTGTCTGCTGTGTTTCCACTGCAGACTCTCGCTGTGTGAAAAAGCTCTGGCCGAGTACCTGGACACCAAGCGTCTGGCGTTCCCTCGCTTTTACTTCATCTCCTCCGCCGATCTGCTGGACATCCTCTCCAACGGGACTAACCCGCACCAGGTGCCTTCACCATTTCAGTCACAGAGCTCAGAGGAGTGGAGACTTATTTCAGTTAAATGTAATTTTGAATGTAAAAGGTCCTCATACAGTTTCTTTAATTTCTTGGATCCAGGTGAAAGAGATGTAAATGGATAGAAAGCTTGAGAACAAATAAAGTATTGTGAGATAGTTGAAATAAATA
This sequence comes from Parablennius parvicornis, assembly GCA_900302745.1. NCBI lineage: Eukaryota > Metazoa > Chordata > Actinopteri > Blenniiformes > Blenniidae > Parablennius > Parablennius parvicornis. The sequence goes on from OMNM01007013.1 coordinate 23,669, forward strand.
TACCGAATATTGCGACCCAAATGAAAATCTAAACGTCTTCTGTAGTGCAACCAACACCAATATCCACAATCTGATACAAATATCAAACAAAGACGAGTTTCCATGAAACAGAAGAGTTTAATATGGACATGGTCTGTTATTGAAATTTGTGAAAATTTGAAAAGTGTAAACATCAGATACATAACCTCCATCCAAGTGTTTTGTTGAAGTCCGTCTCTCATCCATAACCGAGGTCATTGACTGGCACACCTCCCAATGGGAAACGTACTTCAAGAATAATTCTTAATTCTCGTCAAAACGAGCTGTATTGTCAATTTTGCATACAGTTGTTACCGTCATTACCTTCAGGGCCCCTCCATTGGGCCGCCCCCCCCGACAGTTTTGTAATCATGATAGCCAATTTGGACAATGATACATTCTGTAATGAATCGCAAAAACAAACTTAACCAGTTACAAAACACAGTTTTGTTCTTCGAATATGTGTCAATGTTTCATGGAGAGATGATACTGGCATTGTCAATAATGAGCAGTAATATCTGGGAGATTGTTATTTCTCTAATCTGAGAGCTAAAGCAGTTGATTTGAGCGATAGTGAGTTCATTCAGCTCGCTGCAGTACTGTTACTGTCCACACAGAGGCAATGTCGCTCACACTTTCCCAGCCGGCCTCCTCCTCCCATCATTGGGACATTGTCTTGTGCATTCAGAGGAATAAATCACTGTTAAGAGCAAGTTGCCACTAAATCTCTCTAAGAGGAAGTTAGCAGGCGTGCGGCAGAACATGGGTCCTGCCCTTCTATTAACAAATCAGGGGGAAAAAAAGAGAGACGGAGAGAGAGAAAAGCATTGAATGGTTATTTATTTGCGTGGCGGCAGTGAAAACACCAGCCGGCGTGAGCGAGCCGAGTGCAAATTGAGCCCAAGCTGAAGCCTGTCTATGTGTTTGTTCAGGTCCAGAAGCATCTGTCTAAGCTGTTTGACAACATGGCCAAGATGCGATTCCAAGCAGACGGGGAGGGGAGCGCTCCCTCCAAGACCGGCCTAGGCATGTACAGCAAGGAGGAGGAGTACGTGGCCTTTAACCAGCCCTGCGACTGTGGCGGGCAGGTAAGACACAACCCCGGGGAGGATTCCCATTCACCAGAAATGCTGAAGACGTCTCAGGTTTTAGTCTTGATTAGACTCTGCGCCAGCTCCCTGACCCAAACGCTGACTGTACCTGACTGTAACAGATGGGAGAATTCACTCACCTGCCCTTTCCTGCAATGGAAAGAATATCACACCCCACAATAAAGCAGACAAATGAAATTGACTCCGCGGTTGCCCCTGGGGTTTTTGCATATCAAAGCCTGTAAATCCATTAATTTTTCATTACATGCCATACTATTTGCCTGACTCCACTTCCACTCTAATGCTTATTAATGACCTCATTAGGGTCCATTGATAAGGGAGCCCGCCTGTGCTGGCTCGTCTGACAGACGCCGCCACGGTGGCTTTACTGACGCTTATTCTCCGTCCTCCTTCAGGTGGAGATGTGGCTGAACCGTGTGCTGGACAGCATGCGCTGCACGGTCCGTCACGAGATGACGGAAGCAGTGACGGCCTACGAGGAGAAACCCCGAGAGCAGTGGCTGTTCGACTACCCGGCTCAGGTACACACTGTGTGGTGGAGACTGTTTGGTTCCTGGTTAAGGTCAACGCCAAGCGATCATCTTCTACCTGCATACATCTTCGATGGTTCATCTTGAGCTGATCGCAGCAAAATTACAGTTTACTAACAGTGTGTTAGCGATGTAAAGAACACTGTCAGGAACTTTCTGTGTCAGAAACGAAAAAAAAATGTCCGTTTAATCGCCATTGTGAATGTTTATAGTGTGTGTGGTTGTGTGTTCATTACAAAAACAAACCGCACCCACTGACTGTTCCCCCTTGTGGTTGTCTTCAGACTTTTGATCAATTTCACTATAAAAGTTAAGTTTACTAGACCATGAATAGCTTCTATAGGAGTTTTCCACAACCTTCAGATTGTTCAGGAAGTGTCTGCATTGTGTGTAACGGGTCCCACCTTTCTCATGGAAGGAATTATTTTTAAACCCCATGCTCATTATTACCCAATTAACACAACACCTGCTCGGCCCATGCAGCCCTTCTTGAAGTGAACTTTCTGCACTGATCAGCAGAAAACGGCCGCTTTGCATCCAAGTCCAAGTGTCGCTTCACAACTTGCGGTTTGGAAAGGCAAATGTTGGGCGAACATATGGTCCTGACTGTATACGAGGACATATGTTTGGCTGGCTTCCTGCATGTATCTGTATTCTGATGGCCGCCTTATTTCCAAAGTCAACTACAAGACAGATTCTGAGCAAACTTCAATGTGAGGATATATTAGAGCAGGGTTTTGAAATGTAAGTCGCATGAGTCAAAACCAGCCACTGAGAGGCTCCTATCTGGCCAAACCACCAAGCAAATGTTGAACATTTTAAAGAAAACATAGATTCAAAAAAATACATACAAACATAAACAAATTAACAAATCAAAACATACCCACTCCCACCCCGAGGCCAGAGAAAAAACAAAAAGGACGAAAAAAACGATGTGTCTTACACTCAAATCTAATTTGTTCACCTGCGTGTGCAAGGTCACAGTGCATGGATGTGCTCAAATACACACTCAGTCACTATGTAGAATAAAAAAAATTCATACAAAGAGAGAGACATAACCCTCTTCATCAGCCAACCAAATCCAGCTTGTCATTTCATTTGACGTTATTGTGTTATTACTATTGTTTACTAAGAGCTCTCTATGAATCCTATAAAGGTTTGAATGAATCTGCATTTTACTGTTTGCTATGGCTAAACCTTCATTTCTCTAGTGGAATCATAGAGAGTACCTGAGGGGGCGTCGTGTATCGTTTTTCTGGGGGTGTTGTTCCAAAAATGCCAATTATATGACGAGGATTTACCCACATATGTGGGAAAAAACATTTATTTATTTTTCTAACTTGTTTTACAGTGAGACCTGAGTTGAGATATTAGTGATGCTGCCATGAAAGCCAGCAAACACATCATATTTCTCACGTCACGCTTGTTCCTCCATCAGGTGGCGCTGACGTGCACTCAGGTCTGGTGGACGACCGACGTGGGCATGGCCTTCGCCCGGCTGGAGGAGGGCTACGACAACGCCATGAAGGAGTACTACAAGAAGCAGGTGTCCCAGCTCAACACGCTCATCTCCATGCTGGTGGGCCAGCTCACACCGGGCGATCGGCAGAAGGTCATGACCATCTGCACCATCGACGTGCACGCCAGAGACGTCGTGGCCAAGATGATCGCTCAGAAGGTGAGAGGACCACAGTTAAAACTGTATAACTGCTGCTGTGTTTTCTGAGAGGCTCTTACCAGTGACTAATAAACTCAAGTTATTCAGGCTAGGTATGTCATTACCATAATTAGAGGGCGGAAAAGCTGAGATTATTTGGGGCTTTATCCGAAGCCTCGGCATCTGTCGCTCAACTCCCCGTCTTTATTCCTCAAAGGTGGAGAATTCTCAGGCCTTTGTGTGGCTGTCGCAGTTGCGGCACCGGTGGGATGAAAAAGAAAAGCACTGTTTCGCCAACATCTGCGACGCCCAGTTCCTCTACTCCTACGAATACCTGGGCAACACGCCGCGCTTAGTCATCACTCCTCTGACGGACAGGTACGGAGGTGTGAGCGCTGTAACCTTTTGTTCACAGGCAGCAAAAACACCGAGTGGCGGTGAAATTGACACTGAGCTTACTGTTACTGTCGGTAGGATCACATTTTCCAGTTTTGTCAGTTTCATTTAAGTAGCATGACTCGCGACGGTGTGTTTTACTACATTGACCATCACTGGCCATGGACTGGTTCTACAATTGGTCCAAGAGTTGGGACAATACTACAACTCTCAGTGCCAACGCTCGCATGAGGTCAGATCAAATGGGATCAATCTGGGATAACAATTGAGTCTGAGGGTGCTGAAGTGTAAGCTGGTAAAGTTGGCAGCTCCCACACCGGAGAACAACACTCCACATTGGATTCATAGTGTCTGATCAGGGCTTTTGTTTTTACAGCAACATGTAAAACCAATAGAATTTAGTTGGCTAACAAAAGGCTCCTCTGGCCTTGGAAGTAATGCAGAGTTAACTTACAACAGTGGAATCGTTAGCAAGACGCAATAATGATTGAACCTTTCGTTAGAGCAGATATACGCACTGTGTTCATCCTTTTTTTCTTTTTCTTTTTTGCTCCCTATCATTTTTTGGGAGGCTGTAAAAACAACTAGGCAAACTTTGAAAAGTGATTTATAAACATGTTTTCTAGTTATTCAGACATTTGATTTGATCGATTCTTGCAAATTTTTCTGTTCCTCAGATTCCAGCGCAGTTTCTCACATACAAATTTCACAGTGTTGTGTACACTTGTTGTGCACGCAAATGATCACTTGTAATTTTCAACAAATGTTTCATTTCATTCGTTTGAAATTCACTCTACTAACCACAAGACAACTGCCCAATGCTTTTAGACATGTACTAGTTAACATGACACTGTACTCAATCAGACTATACAGTCGGTTTAACATTGTATCTTTGGGATGTTGTGGGAAAACGAGTCGGATCATGGATGTTCAGCCGTTGTATCTGCAGCAGGTTTGTGACGCCGTCATGTCGATATGGAGGGAAGTCTCTCCAGACTCCAGAGACTGAAGGCAGAACTGAGGTTAAAAGATCCGACTTATCCTGACGATCCAGGTCGTGCCGAGTGTTTAGGTGGTGAGGCCTCACTGATCGACTAAATGTTCTGGACTTACAGCAACACACACTTAGACTTGACCAGGACTTTAAGTGTGATTAAAGTAGTTTCAGAGTATTTTGAGAAAACTTAATGAAAGTGAAAGTCATTTCTTTTGTCCAGTCCTCCTCAAAATGTACTCGCATCATACTTCACTTATAAAAACAACCCTTTTTTTTTCTTCTTTTATTTGGTTGTGGACCAGTCTCCTTGAAATCTCAGCCTAAACGCGGGAAGAATAGCTCAAGAAGTTAGATTGTACATTATTACATTTTCCCAAACAAATCGACCACAAACAAATCCTCACCGACCAAGACTACTTTGCATTTAGTTGTTCACATGCACATGTTCAAGAATCCATTTGTGCTGATGAAAATTCATCTTTTAGTTTTATTGCTTGGAACTGAGCAGAAGACGCGGACCTCTCATCTGCGAATCTTCATTTGAATCATTATGCACGCCCTCCGCCGGCACAGCCTTTTAGACCAAGTCAGCTCGGGCTCGCCGCCAGCAGCTTGTTTGTTCGCTCTTGCATGCTTGTGCAGGATTTCCTGACGGAGTGAGAGCACACAGAGATGAATACCTGCCTCCCCGGGTCCTCTGGCACGCCGCGGCATTGGACGGCGTGGGTTTTTTCCAGGCCGACCGATATTCCCTTTGAAGCCCGAACAAAGCAGAAACAATGAGCTTTGATGGGCGGATCAGGCGGCCGCGGAGCACGACTTCACCATATGGTGCATGCCCTCGTCGTGAATGCCGCAACAATGGAGCACAGTCCGGGGAAAGCGAGGTGTCAAATCCTCTAATCCACGACTCCAGCGAACAGCTAGAAGCGTGTTTGTGATATGATTTTAATTTTTTTTTTTTTTTTTTTTTTAAAAAACTTTTTTTATAA
>OMNM01007015.1:6293-19876 GCA_900302745.1 Parablennius parvicornis
TTTTTTTTATGTTCAACAAACAAATCTTTTTCTTGGCTCTGAGCTGATGCAGCTCAGCCAAAGTCTTGTGATCTGCCAGTGGATTTGTAGCTGCAGGGCCAATGTAAATCTAAATCTCCAAACCCTGAACTCACCAGCTTGTAACATTTACAGTCCAGAATCCTGGCCGCAAGAACCAAGAGTAATAAATGACTGAGCAGCTGTTAGTCGGTCTCCATTTTTATTCTGTTACTGAAGATTTGCTTCCTCTTTTCTGGTGCCATTAGGTGGAAATGGTCCGTTCTCACGCTGTGAATATCCTATGAAATATCGCATGACTGATTATAGAGCATCTTCCTCCTTTAACATACAGATTATAGAGCATCTTCCTCCTATAATATCCAAAATATAGAGAATTTTCTTCCTCTAACATCCAAATTATAGAGCATCTTCCTCCTCTAACATGCAAATTATAGAGCATCTTCCTCCTCATCCAGATTATAGAGCACTTTGATGTAGAATCTAGATAACAAAGTAAATGCAAAGCGTTAAGACTGAAAGAAATAATGAACCAAAGTCATATTCAACAGTAACAGTGTAGTTGATGTATTCGTCATTGAGCCGCTGCAGTTCGTCCTCTACCGGGCCGTCATGTGCTTCACAGGCTTTAATGATTCACCCTGAAAACGTTTAACTCACTCGGGCATTCAGACAATTAGCCGTGGGAGGAATGCTGGAAACCCAAAACACATCCATTAAATGAGAGGAAATCGATAAACATGATGCTACCTGAATGCCCCATTATTCTAATTGTTTGCTCAGAAGTCGCTGCAGCTCGTGTTCATGCGCCTGCGGTCGATGCACAATTTTCATCGACACGGTGGCTAATGCTGCATGTCACTGCAGATATATTTTAACTGTACTAATGGCAGAGCTGCAACCCTAATGGGTATATACACTACAAACAACATCTTTTTTTTCTACCCCTAACATTGTGTGAATGAGACCACATGGCGATGCATTTGCATGTACTAGCGTACAATTGATTGTGGTAATCATCAGCATGTCCGTCTTGGTTCCCACTTGTCTCCATATAAATAAGAGTTGTGGTCATGTAACCTTTCCATAAATTAAAAGTCTTTTCCCCTAATTGGAAACGTCTTCAGTTCACGGGGACGCATCTACTTCCCAGTTTTCTACTACTCAGACCTAATTTGCAATAATTTCCCTCTTTGCTCTGGCTTCATGTTCATATGTTGGTTTGTATGAAATCCTGAGTGGCCGAAACACTTTGGTTCCTCGACATTATTCATCCAGAATGATTAGATTTGGATTAATGACGAGGTTTTATGTATTTTCTAAACTGCATATGCAGGATTAAATGATGCTGATACAGGCTAATACTGACGGTTATATCATATTTCCCCTAAATACATGGCGTAGATTGTTTAAACGGATTTGTCACTTAACTAGTTTGAAAAAAATCTTTTGAGAGCTTGAATCAATGTCTGAATTTACCTTGTTCAGCAACTCCTGGACAGAATGTCCCAAAATACATCTGGGACACAGATTAATTCATTTATCCACTCAAAGAATTCCAGCTGGGGTTTATTATGGAAACAATATGGCAGCCAAATCAGCTGCGGGGATCTTTCTGCGTTGACAGTAATAAAGTCTGCTCTCACAGTGTATAAAATAATTAAGCATTCCCTCCGAGTCATAAAAATAAGATTGTGGATTCGTGCCACCTGTAAATCTGCTTTCTCTGTTCCCACAGTATTAAACATCTCTGTATTTGTGTATTTTACAGCTTCAGCTGTGTAGTTCCTTCTGCTCCGTGCTGCCAGGCAGTCGTATACCCGTCTCTCCACCAGCAACTTGTGTTTTTTAGAACTCAGCCCCGGCTGTCGGACAATGGATGGCAGCCATCAGCCCGACGTTCCTACTGCCCGCCGTGCACATTCGCAGTCTCCGCTTGTCTGTCGTTGCTCTCTCCGGTGTGTCACTTCAGAGTCCCTGGCCATTAACAATCTGCTTTTCTTGCTGCAATTTTGCGGATTTGTGGTTTGTTTATGTTTTTCTGTTTGTACATCTCTGAAGTCCTTTTGATCCCTTTTGCCTAATAAAGACACAGGATGTCCTTCCAGGCTTCAGGCGCCTCAGCTCGTCTGCTCTGCACACAGTTATTCACATTTTTGCGAAAAGAAGTGTCAAATTGGATCCTTGCTCATGTTTAGAAATCATAGCTGTTTATGTTCCTCTCACCAAATTTGTCTATGAAATCATCATTATTGTTTCTGAAATAAAGACCTTGACTCTGCTAAAGCAGGTGATTAAAAGAAACAGAGCAACTTTGGCTAATGATGCCGTTTTGTGGACTCTATTGCCTGATGCAGATGCAGCCTTGTTTATGAGATGCTGGTGGGTAAATTATTTACAAGCAGCCTGTTCGTTGGTTGCACAGGAGGCGTCACATCTGATTCCAGCTACACAATGAAGAAAAACCCTTAAAAATAAACCTTGCTGCCCACACACCCCTCGCTTATTTACAAAAATGGTTGATAATTACTTGGAAGTGACTGAATCCTGACCTGTTTGTTTAAAACCCCTCACCAGGAGGAAGACGTCAGGTTTATATTATCCAACAGGGGAGATGATAAAAAAAAAAAAGGAACATTTTTAACTGTGCTGGAAAGTTTTGATCAAACCAGAGACTCGTTACTTGGAGTTCATGCACTTAAAGATTCTCCCTGCTGTTGGGTTTAACCAAAACAATTCTTCATAAATGTTCTCATTAAATGTCTAAATTTCTAGTTTTTAGAAGAAAACTGCCTCACTGCTTTTGGCTCAGCCACATTTAGCTGGATTCATGTTCAACTAATCACCACTGGTGGGTCTTTAGTTCAGTGGCTCCCAATCGTTTTCATGAGGGAACAATATTTTTACCATCGTAAACCACTTCTGAATAGTATTTATTGTACAACCCTCCATGAATCTCTCGGTCTTTTTCCACCCGGCGTTAAGATGCATTTCGGTTGATCCGGTCACATGTAACTCGCCCTGACGACACCAGAACGCTTTCATTCAAGCCACTTTGCGAGGCGGTGACCACAGAGGCTTTGTAGTGTGAACAGCATGCATTGTGAATGTGTCCCATGATAGTGGCATCGCAGGAAAAAAAACAAAAAAAAAAACCTCATATGTAAATGATAACAGTTACATATGACGTGCCATGCCACATATAGCACCGCGCCATGTTTTCATTTAAGAGAATGAGCCAGGTTGTTGTACAGTCATTAAAACTTCAGAAAAAAAAAACAATGTTGGAGAACGTGGACGTCGGTCCCTGGGGGGATGCAGAAGCACGGCGCCTTGTGGTAGAGGATTCGTCCAGCAAGCTGGAAGACTCATATTGTAACTGGGCCATTTACGTAGCAGAGGCAGTACTACAATCTGATCTCAAGTGACTCGGACCCAAGCCCTAACACCCGGGTGGGAATCACTGCTTTCGGGGGTAGTAGAGTCTGATTGATCCAAGTAATATAAAAAATAATCCAAAAACTGGGAGCACTGAGCTGATGCAATTGTGAAAAAGAAAAAAATACAAATAAAAAAAGTCTTTGAAAGACTATGAAGTTACATACACTGTGTTCCAGACACTTAATAACGGAATCTCATATTTCTGTGCATGTATTGTCCAGGTAAACTTTCCTGTAAACATTTTGCTCTGGTTTTGGTTCCTCATATAAGATGCTGCTCTTATAAAGAAGAATGAACTATATGTGGTACATATTATATATGAAAAGACTGAAGTTTTATTGGATGAATCAGGGGCGAAACAACCTAAAACATTAATTCTGATGTGGTGCAGCTCATTTTTAGAATGTCTTCAGGGTTTTCTTTGGATCTTGTTTTCTCAGAAGCTGAAGCTTTCACACAAATAAAGACCAGCGCAATAAACTGCTAGGATTAGAGGAGAGCTATTTCTTAAGAGATGGATTAAAGAAGCATGAGGAAATGGATGAAATCTTCAAAAAAATAAAGTTGGAGGAGTGAAGTCATACCTCAGAGACAGAATGGAGGAAGAGACCCTATTTGGAAATTTCCTCTTTGTTTTTGTCTGGGAAAGAAATCTATAGTTGTAAGTCATTGGTTGAATATTTGGAGATGATTATTGGAAAACGTGAATAAATCATTTAAAAACCACCACAGCTGCATTCTCTTCTGTGTAGGATGAACTGAAGTGTGTTTGCCACGTCAGGGAACAGCATGAGCTTGAGGATAAGAGCATGGATGCAATCATCACGGATTTCCTTGACCTTTTTCACAGGAACAAGTTCACAAACGCATGTTCTCGCTAAGAGGTTTTCCTGCTTTCAGCCCCGTAATGAGTAAACCACCGTGCGAGTCCTGCTGCCGCTATGGAGGTCGAAGTGTCGCCGTGAGACTAAAGAACCTTTGTGAATGTGAACTTGTTCATCCTCCTCCACGGGGCACGAAAGAGCCGGTGGAAATGCTGAACATAATGTAGTAAGCATGCCAGACCACTAGTGAGCGCTGTTTTTGGTTTTTGTTATGAAAACACGCATGCGGAAGAGAAAAACAACCTCTAAACAGTAACAACGAGAGAACGCGGACATTCTAGTGGACAGACCACCAAGTTGGATTGTTATCCTGGTGACCGTCAAAATAAAACCACCAAGTTGGATTGTTATCCTGGTGACCGTCAAAATAAAACTACCAAGTCCAGGAGAATCTCTCTACTGAGCATGTGCTGAAGGATTGTTACCTCTGCCAAGGAGGTTACGTTTTCGGCCACGTTTGTTTGTCTTTTAGCAACATAACTCAAAAAGTTATGGACGAATTTTGATGATATTTTCAGGAAACGTCCAAAATGGGACAAGTAGCAAGTGGTTACATTTTGGAGATGATCCGGATCACTGTCTGGTCCAGGAATTATCTAAAAGATTCTTCATCATTGTGAGATAGGGACATTTTCACCATTTGTGTGTAAATGAATGTCCAGGTTGCTTGGCTAACAAATACATGACATTGACATAATAGTTTCTACAATATGTCAATGAATGATCCGGATCCTGACGATACTCTGGATACTGCCATCCAGAACATGGAAAAAGTAGAGGGTCGTCAGAATTTTCAACAGGTAACAAATGATGGTACAGAAATGCAACTAACACCTGGGATTGTTCACCCACTAATAGGGAACGTGAGCTGGGATTAGACCGTCGTGAGACAGGTTAGTTTTACCCTACTGATGATGTGTTGTTGCAATAGTAATTGCGCTTCAATACTTATGGAGCTAAAGCCAGAAGAAAGCTGCCATTAGACAAATATCGATTTTCGTGAATAATTATTAAACTAAATATGATATCAACGTGATTCCAGTTGCTAAGGGTATATTTTCATGGTCAAGGAATCCAATAAAGTAAATAACATAAATGTAGGAGTACTTGTTGTTCAAGAAATATAATAAAGATCAAATAAATATAAGATTACTATTTTTGTTTCACATTAAAATATGGGGAAACTGAGCTGCTTGGCCGTCTTCAAAAAGATGCGTTTTCAGTGAGAGTTTTCTAAACTCTCTGCACGCTGATCCTGCAGTACCTTTTCAAAAGCTCTGAACATGCGTTGATTCCGCCCCAGTGGCTCTAATACTTTGATCCGTCTCTGTTTGTCGCCTCCCCGTCACCGCTAGTCCATCACCGTCTCCTCTGTTTGCCTCTTCCCGATGCTTCAGCGCCCACTCCGAGGCCGCTCGTCCTCAGCTCTCCAAATATGTTCATTTCCCTCTGCTCCAAGCACTCCTCCCTTCCCTCTCTCACTCTTCACTCACACACTTATCCTTTCGCTTCCCAACTTATTCTCTCTCCATTGCTGCTTTAATACTTTCAGCTTCTAAACAAACAGTGGCCTTAATGAGTTTGGCAGATGGCGCCACCACTTTATCTACTTAAGGACCGTGAATTTCCCTGAGATGAAGAGATGAAGGGAGTTATAATAGATTATTGCGCGTTGACCTTCAGAGACAATGAATTCCGTGGATCAAGTAGCACAAAGACACTCCTGAACATTTCACACTGAGGAGAAAATGCACCAGCTTTGTGAGATATCTGCTTTTCACTTCGCCGTGCCCACGACAGTTAACCCTTTATAATCGCTCACACTGGAGAGAAATGACCTTGATCATCAACTGGGGCATGAACAATATGGTGGAAAGAGATATCTTCAAGTAGACAGTTCAGTCGGACAAGAATATCTAACAATGTAGTTTTTTGATTCACCTTCATTCCACATTATATTTTGGCTTAAAAAGACACTGGACCCCTTAAATGCCCCACACTCCATTTTCATTTTCACCATATAATGTGTATGGAGCTGCAAAACATGTTTAACCTGTAAAATAGTGATAAAACTGTATAATTTATATTTACACTAAAGCTATATCTTATGTTGTTAAGTTCAAAAGAATGTTCTGATTTTAAAATCATTTAAAACAATTTTTGCCATTGTACTACTGTTTTCCTTTTCACGTTCTCTGGTAGTTCAAGCTTTAGCTGTATTGCACTTTTATATTTTTTTTATGAAGCACGAACAGTTTCATCAGTTTTGTCAGAGTTATGGATGCTGGAGCCATTTTGTCTAATTTGGCTGCTCTTAGCAATTTTTGTGTTATGAGTTGTTTTATTTTCTCTAACCTCCTTTCAAAGTACTTCATAGTATTAGTCATGTTTTAATGTGTTTTCATTCATTTCCTTGGAAAGCTCTGTGAATCACAGTTTGAATGGCGCTACTTAAAAACATTTGATCTGCAGTGCCTCATAGTTTTGACTCTTTTTCATGTTTTAGCCATTTCTCTGCTTTGGCTGTTTGGATTATCTTCCTAATTAGCCTTTCCAGTGGCTTTAACAATTTGAGAAGCTTTAGTCTTTCCAGTTAGTTTACCTTTTTAGAAAATTTTTTATCTGAGGAAAAAACAACCTTTGAAAAATAGTTTGAACAAATATATGATTAAAAACAGAAAATGCCTAAAAACATAATTTGTGAAAGCTTCAGGAAGTCATACAACAGACGTAAAGAGTCACATGTGGCCGGCCCCTGAACTCTACCATAATTACTTTTGCCAACAACAGTCCCCAAAACCTGCAAATAAACTTCCCAGACAAAGCGAATGAGAGAGGCAGCTCGTGTAGAAGGTCAAAGGAGATCAGCGTCTGTTGCCATGGAGACACTCCGTGACAGAGCCACCCTGACCTATCAATACATTTATCTGCAGATATTTTCTTAAGCGATCGAGGTAGTCATATGATTAAAATATGTTAAAAAAAAAAAAAAATAACAAAAACAAACCAACAGTTTTATCTCTTTCGTGCATCACAGAGTGGAAGTGAAGGAAACACCGGCTTGGTGACCTCTGGATTGAACCCGGAGACACGGAGCAAACTGTGGGAATAAAAATAAGTTGATCCGGACGCACCCCGGTGTCTTCTGGCTCCTAGTCCTCCCACAAATCCAGAGTCTTTGTAATTGAATAGACACCCTGGATGTTTGGAGTCAAAGAGAATGGAGTGTGTTTCTATCTATTATTCATTCAAGTCAAATAATGCAGGACTTCGTCCAACAAAACGCCGGCCACGGGGCCAAATGCTGCAACAGCAGGTTTTTTTTTTTCTCCTCAGCCATCCGTGAAGCAAATTTAAAGCAACTTTACAAAAGTTGTGAAAAATCTGCTTTATTTATGGTTTTTGCTTTATTTTCAGGATATGAACACAAACTTCATATGTCAAAGTCAACGCATGAAAGCTACTGGATACTTAAGTAGATTAGCTGATTTCACTGAAGCGATGTATTTACCCGTGTTAGTACAAGAGATGTCATAAACATCGCTTCGCTGGCCAACTGCGCCTGATTTTCATTTTTAATTCCTAAAAACGTCCTACTTAAAGGCACTTTTCACATTAGTAAATGGTAAACAAGTGTTAATCTCAACATGAAATACCAAAAACTTGACAACTGCTCAGAGAACGACACGAAGCATTTGAACAGGAATTCTCAAAACTTATTAATAGATGGTTTTTCTGGTGGCAACTTTTAATTGGGAATTTCATTACTTGGAAATATTTTGGCAGTAATGAGGTCTGGCACAATTAAAAGAAGCAAATGCTGTTTGTTTTGCAATGTGTTTTTAATTGTGAAGCGTTGCTGTGGGCCAAACTTTCAAATGACGAAATAAATTTATACCAAGAAATTGAAGGGCTTTTCGATAAACGACCAAAAAGGCTCCAGACCTCGCTACAGACTATAAACATGATAAATATGTTACATACATGATCAAACTCATTCACACAGTCGCTCACACGTTCACACACCTTGAATAAAAACGCTTCGACACCTGGGCAGGCGGGAATCGAACCACCAACCAGTTTAACGGCTGCCAATAGGGAATAGTTTGAGAGTTAGTTGTTCACACACCAACGTTTTGAAAACCTACAACCCTCATTGCGTTTTGGCTGTACGTTTACACTGCAATGGTGCGTGGAGTGACTGAAAACACGACTTTCTGGAAACAGCTTCCATGGGTGAACTTTACGAAAACGCTCCGACTCGGTTGCCATGGAAATGGGATGGAACACAACTTTTCGAAATCGGACTCTGTCTCCATGGAAGTGGGAGGAAATGCGACTATTCAAAAACACTCCGACTGTGTGGCTATGGAAACAGGAGTTGATGGCTCAGTAGAAGGACAATAACAACAACGTTTCCTCCAGAGTGTCACGACTCCCAGTCCATATTCTCCTGGGACTTGGTACTTTTATTTTGACAATCACCGAAATAACAATCCAACTTGGTCGACTGTCCACTAGAATGTCTGCGTTCCCCCGTTGTTGATGTTTATTGTTCTCAGCATGCTAACCACATCGGTTTCGGCGTTCCTACCATTCCCATGTCAACAGACATCATTTTCGAAAGCTGTAAAGTCAAAACTTTTCTGAAACTCAACCCTTGAATTGTTGTTGTGCAAACGGCTCTAAGACTTATGATTTTCGTTGCCCATCACTAATCGAAGCAACAGAGATATTTTGCCGTTCCAGAGCAGGACTTTATTATTCAGTCCACACGTTCGCCCCAGTAGCAGACGTTGCAGCAATATGAGGGAATCGGGGAGCACCATTAAACCTTAAGTCATTACCATTTGTGGCAGCAGGAGAGGAAACCCGGGGAATCACTGAGGATTTCGAAAGGTCAAATGGAATCTTTCTCCCACAGTGAGTCTGCAATATTTAATGGATTATACGTAATAGATTTCAGCCCCGACTTGCTCAGGATGGTTCTCACGTTGTCACTCTCTTGAATAAGAGTCATTGGAGAGGCTTTGATTTACAATGGAGCTGTTTAGCTCACCCCACCTGTCAATGCTTTTGACAGAACATGTGGGACAGAGGACGGCGCAGCTTTTAAATAACATGCAAATCCTCAGGGGGCTTCTGGAACTGACAGCAGCGAGCTTTCAGGTTCAGCAGGAGACAAACAGAGAATCATGAGGAAAAATAGGAAGAAACAAAGCTTCTTTCTTTCATTGGTATCATTGCTTCCTGGAAGTTATTAGTATTCTGCTGAAAAGCCTTTTTTAAAAATTTTATTTTAAAATCGTACCCATAATTTCAAAGAACACGTATTTGTGGAATGAGCAGTATATACGTGTGTGTGTGTGTGTGTGTGTGTGTATGTGTGTGTGTGTGTGTGTGTAAACTCTTTGAACAGGAACAAACCAGACTCCCTTTTTATAAACATGTATATTATTTTGTGAATTTTGTGATAGTCTTTGTTTAATCTACAAAATAAAAGAGTATTTATCATACTTTATAACTGTTTAGTCATTTTAGGAATCATAGTTTTTTTTCACGCCATCAATTCATTTCTTGTAACTTTGACATTTTTGCCATTCTAACTCAATCAGACCTGAGCACTTTTAGTTTATTTATTTATTTATGTATTTGTTTATTTATTATTTATTTATTTAAAGCATTCTTACATCAATCAGCCATCTTTACTTGTTCATGTAATCTCAGCTTTTCAAAATGTTTGAGTGATTTTAGCCGTTTGGACAGATTTGACAGTTTTCATCATGGCTTTCTAGTGTTTAATTTCTCTCCGTCTATCAAACAATTGTATTGCTGGAAATAAAAGCAATCTCTTCTGTTCACATTAAAAGAAATAAACGCTGTCCAGAGGTATTTCAGGGGATTTAATCAGGATTCCTGTGGTTTTGTGTGGAAACTCGGCATCTGTCAGCCGGAGTGAAAGGCGGCGGCGGCGGCATTTACTTGACAAACTATTGAACCATCTGATTGAAGCGCCACATTTGTCACCTGGAGCTGGAGATAAAAGTCCCTCTGAAAGATTGTTTGCTGCGCAGCCGAACCAAGATACGCTACGAATGTTCATTTAAATGCTATTTTGTGAAAGCTGCAGGGCGTCACCAGAGAGGGAGGAGACCCGGGGTGTCGAACACGTTCAGGGGCCACGTACAGTACAATCTAATTGGACCAGTAAAATATTGACATAACCTTCAGATTTAAACTTTGAAGATTCTCTTTGTTGCGGTGCAGAGTAAGTGTGATGAAAATGTCATTATTTTCACAAAAACAAACAGTTATGCTGAAAAAATTATGACAATCTTAACATAGATCGAATTGAAATAGAAATTTTTAAAACATTTTTTAAATAGCATTTTTTTTGAGATTCTGGCTATCTGCTGGTGGTTTGACCGGGTTGGAGCCTCTTGTGTCTCGGTTTCGTCCCACAGGCTTCATGTTTGACACACGTGTTTTAAAAACGTAATGAATTAGTCAGACGGGAACTATTACCATAAGTGAAAATAACAAATCAAATCATTTGCCACATGTGTCATCTGGATGGCAAATGGATCAGCGCCGTCCTCCTCCCCTTCTCATCCACGCCGTGAAATATTTTCTCCGGGACGAAGGCCGCTATTGGCGATCGATGTCCTTGTGAAGCTTGGCTGGTCCGGTCTTGACACATTGGCTGCTCCGTCTAATGGATGGGGCCAAAACTGAATCATCCAGCAGACTAATTTATTATCAATTACTTGATTTCTGCCCACTCTCATTCAGATGCAGTGATACAGTGTTGGCTGACAGTGGAAGCGGCGGCCATTGTGCGGTCTGTCAATGCCGCTGAGCTATTGGCTAAACTGGCACGAGCCGGGACGGGAGACACACCGGACAGAGGGAGCTCATTAATCTAGTCGAATAATCTACTGTATTATCAATAAGTTGATTGCTGACTGGCTTGAGACAAACCTCTCCAGTGTGCTGGGTAATGAATCGGGAGCGTGAGGGAAAGACGTCCAGTTCATGAGGTCCTCATTTATAACGATGCACTGGATTTAAGCTTAAAGGTAATGATGTGTGCTTAGTGCTTAACAGGAAGCTCATTTGAAGCTTTCTTGAATTGTTTTCACTCATTTGGCTCGAGCTGTAAACAACGGAGACAAAGTGTCTGTTTCTGCACTTCCAAACCTTGAGATTCCCCAGCAGGGAGTCCTAATGCGTTTTCACCCAAAATGTTTTTTTTTTTTTTTTTTTTGTGAACGAAGCCTAAATCTTCTCTTCCCTTCTGATTGAAGCTGTGAATGACAACATCATTCTTGCAGCTTCAGATATTTTCTGCATGAAAGCAGTCCGGTGCAGGGAGATTTGGTCAAAATTAATTTCTAAAAAAGGAAAAATTTCTCTCTTTCGGTTTTCTGTCTCCTTCTGCCGGCCTTTATTTCCCTCGTGGCTTTTCTTCATTAAAGATGAGCAAAAGCGATCCTTTTCCATATTGATTGACAAAAGAATGATTTACAGATTGCTGCTTTACTGCCGGGGCTTTTCATGTGCACGAGGCCGAGATGAGTTTGTGGATTTCATCCGACAGATGCTCGAATCGCTGCATCTGGGAGCGATGGCATCAATGGAGGCGTTTTACCACAAAGCCTTTTATCTCTGTGTTCCTCTGATGTAAATATGACTACATGCATTCTCCATTGTGCTGAAATCTACGTGTGTGTCCATCCATATACATTTGTGTGTGCATATTAAAGGAAGTTTCTCGCTTCAGTGCCGCCATCTGCACAGTGACATTTGAGAGGAGCTGCAGCTTTGAACAACGAGGACTTTTGTCCGTTTTGTGTGTCAGCTTCGTGCTTCAGTGCTGAGGGGGAAAGAAAGTGTGTCACTGCTGTGAATGATGCTTTTAATTGATACCACTCGGACAAATATGTGTGATATCATGGCATGTTCTAACAAGACAGTCAATCATATGGCGGTCGCATTGAGTTTGCATGCAAAGAGGACCTAGAACTTAAGTCAACAGGTAGTTACCATGCAGGTTTACCATTAGGGGGAGATCTCAAATGACCCTTCTTATTATTAAACTGTACAAAATATTCAAACAACTAGTTAAAAGACAAGACCCAGACAACTCCTTTTTTCTTAAAAAAAACACCAAATATTGATTTTCAATTAAACACACTTCAAATCGAAGGCTTTTGGTTTTTGTGAACAAACCGTGTAACTAAACAAACCATTATTTTTAGAATGAACTGTATATCTAACCCAAAGAACAAACACACTCCTATAATAATGGGGAGAAACACTCAATAAACACTTAAAACTCTAAATGTTAACCTCTAAACCCAGGAGGGCGATGAGCAGAGAGGACAGGAGAAGATGAGAGGACATTGTGATTGGTCAGAGTGGTCAGATGGTTCCGGATGGGAGAAGCCCGCCTCTTGGGTTTAAGACTCGCTGTTTTTCTGTAAACTTTCTCTTTCATCACCCTAAGTGTTGGAGGGCACTGGCCAGGCCTGCGTGAATCTGCCTTGTGGTAAGAATGCTTTGTTAAATAAATAATTGTTAAACTCTTAACTATCTCTGTTGTTCTTAGTCAGCCACAGTTTTGAACATGCAGAATAGTTTAATTCTTTTATAATCTAACACTTCTGCACTTGGTCGGTCTTTCAGTGGTGATAAAGTCCATCTGCAATACACTATTTTGGCTGTTAAATCCTCCGCCCTCCTCTCTCCCGGCACCATCTCTGGTGCACTGCTCCAAAACCCCGCCCACTCTTCTCTTTTCATTAGCCCAACCAATTACAACAACAGAAAATGATAGACAGCCACACAAACCAATGAAAATCACCGAACATATCAACATGTCTCAGACAAATTAACATAGATCTACAATCTATCTTTAACCCTTTATTTACCCACCGGCTACACCTCTGGCCCTTTTCCACAGCACTTAAGTGCAGGAAGGGACTGGAACCGACAGGAGCGGTATGGCAAAGCATACGCCGCCCGAAATTTGGGTCACGTGTGGGAAGGTTAAAATATAGGCAGGGCTGAGAGCCCCGCAGATATGTGACAGGGCGGCAGATCTGGACCTTATGAATCCTCTGTGGTTGTTTACATACTCTGCTTTGCATTAGTTGTTTAGTTCACTTTTTTCTTGCAGCCACAGAGCTGCTGCAGCTGCAACTCCGGTGTTGGTTCTGAGA
The DNA here is from genome assembly GCA_900302745.1 of Parablennius parvicornis. Taxonomy (NCBI): domain Eukaryota; kingdom Metazoa; phylum Chordata; class Actinopteri; order Blenniiformes; family Blenniidae; genus Parablennius; species Parablennius parvicornis. The sequence continues at coordinate 19,861 of OMNM01007015.1, forward strand.
GAGCGAATGCCGACCG
>OMNM01007016.1:7350-18198 GCA_900302745.1 Parablennius parvicornis
CGCAGACGACACCGTATAAGTGGAAGTGGCGTCTAATGAACTCCGTCTCTTGCTCAATGTCGATTAAGGCCAGCAAACATCTCAAGCAGTTAATGCTATCCTAAGGAAAAGCTGAAATAGTGTAATTTCGGGTGTGCTGAAGATGGGTTTTCCTCGCTCTTTACCGTGCTCATTACTCTGCTCTCTTTCATGTTCGTTGCCGCCTGAAAAGCCCCTCCCGATTCTCAGAGGACTGAAGCAATAATGAGTCGACTGTTATTCTCTTTTCGCGCAACCCGAGTCGACGTGCGCATACGCAAATCAGCACGTTCGGATACGACGTGACTCAAAAACACCTCCACAGTTGCGCCTCCCTCCTCTCCTCGTAGGGCCCCGCCACCTCCCCACACACTCGAATTGCTAATTATAGTATGCCCATTAATCAGTGACAGCTGTAATTATACTAATTCCGATGTGTAATCTGATCAAGGTGAGAAGAATCAAATCGCAGGCTTCCTCTCCTGCTAGGCTGGTGGGGGGAATCTCGGTAATCGAGGCGGCGGCGAGGCTGTAAAGACAATTGTTTTACACCAAAACAATCTGATTTGACTCAGTGTGGAGGCTGATTAGTGGAGCAAAGCACAAGAATGTGCGTAAATTAAACGGTCTCTTGTTGTCTGCAGGAAACTATGGCAGCTGAATTGCCTCTCGCAGTTTAACGTTAAGTACATTGTTTTCAGAGGACTCGGTTGGCTGGCAACTACAGCAACGACTGTGCACTGTGTGACCCCAAGTTTCATTTACTTCCACATAGTTCAATCACTACAATTCATGCACGCCCAGCATGGATTCATTTTGCGGATTTTATACTTATCCATGCTGCTTGTCTAATCAAGAGGCAAAATACTTAGCCGCGTATTTCTGTTGAAGTGAGGAATGATGGAGAAGAAAATCAAAACAAAGCAGCAAACTGGAGAAAGACATTCTTCCGAGGGGATTCGAAAAGGCGTATGAAAAGATTTCTTTGTCAGATTGTCAGCTTTCTCTCATGTTCTGTGTGGGGTATACCGTCAAAGACAAGTGCAATGATGAAAATCCTCATTAGCTTTGTTTTTACATATAACTTAGAACATCAGCTCGACACCAAGTTAGAAGGTTCTCAGGCGTCTCAGCATTTCCCCGGGTCTATTTCACAGCAACGTCGGGATCTGAATGCTTTTGTAGTGGGATCAAACATCAATTTCACTTCTTCTCAAACGCACACCCTCTGAGCGCACGTAAATTACATCTCAGACCGACAGATCACAGGTGCACGTGATGGATTGGTGCTCCTGCTGCGTGCTTCCAGAAGTGGCGGTACAGCTGCTGCTGAATCTCCAGTCCAGTCTGGAGTCATTGTGTAAATTGTCTTTCAGATCACAAGGGAAGCTGGTCCGAGGTATAGTAATCTGTGATTACAGTGTTGAGCTGGGACTTGCACAATATGTGTGAACAAAAACATGTATCTTTAAATGTTCAATTGCGCAGTACAGTTATATTTCCTTTCCTTGGACTGCACTTGAGAATCCTAGAGGGATTTGCAGTTCAAAAATCTGTTCTTTTTTCCCCCCTAAGCCATCTCATGAGACGCTCCATTCATTCTTTGAATACTGAAAGAAATAATTTGGTGTTTGTTTCCAATCCTCTTGATAAACCCACTGTGCTCTGAAAGAGACTTTATGCTGATGGAGGGTTAACATTTTACCCTCTGAGGTTTTGGTGGTTTGATAGCCAAATGTACGAAAAGTGGAAGAGCAGCTCGGTTTTACTTTGTGTCTCTCAGTTTTCTTTTTTGGAAGAAATGCTGGTGGGTGGAAACCAACACTGCCATCTACTGGAAAAGAGTATTCATTCCTAAAAGTACATTTATTCATAGACTGAGTTATGACCTTAGATGTGGGGATTTTCAAAGAGTGCAACAGTGCAATCTCTCAATCTCTCTGCTAAGGACGGTTGTTGGGACTCATAGGCAACAGAAGGCATAGTTTCTTTCCTCATGACGAGTTTGGTAAATTTTAACATATAATCTTTACGTGCAGCCTGTAACTGTTATAACTGTTAAAACTAGAAAATAATTTTTTTATTTTTAAATGCGCCTGCCACTCACCGTTGAAGTACAACAATGCAGGATAGTTGTGCACTGAAAACATGGTGCCTAGATAGTAATCTTACCACCTTGCATCATGAAGAAGGCAGACAAAATTATTTTTTGTAAATCATACATATTATATTAGTCTTCATTTCACCTATATTCATTTGATTGAACAGCTTTATGGTGTGTCATCCTAGATGTTTTCCCATCATGATTTCTAGAAAAGAGAAAAAAAAAACTAAAAAAAACCTCAAGATGAGGAAAAGCATGCCCCTGACCCACACATTTCTTCTTGCTGCTGCACCCTTCCTGAAGCTTTCTGACGCCATTTCTAATGTTCAAGTGATTTCTAGGTCAGAACAATACTTAATTAATACATAAATAAAAATCACTGCATATATATTCCTATATAACAGCCCTCTTGTTGTCTGTGAATAAATCGAGTATATCAGATCCATTACCATATGGAAAGGGATTTCTACAGTGATTTACTTTTGTACTGTGACTGTTACATACTTGAAAGAAAGTGACTATGTTAGTCAGGCTCTATTGGATTCTGTGCATGTCACATCATCAAAATGCCACAACTGTATGATCATACCAGCTGTGACTGCGTACACAGCATGTCTGCACTCAGTAATGATAGCTGGCCCATCATTTATCAGAAAAGTATACAGAAGCGACAGTAAAGTAAAGCTACATTAAATGCACCCCCCTGCCGTCGCAGTCATAAGGAGTTCAATAACTGCACTAAGTCCTATCTGCAGGGTAACACAGATGTCACAGAAACACTAAGCAGACGGATTCCACAGGCTCAAACCTACACTATCAGTGACAGCAGCCTCAGCTGCAGATTTGCCTGAATGACCACTTTGTTTTCACATCTGGCCGTTACTCCCACTTCCAGGCTCCAAAACAAATGTGGGACTATGATAGCGGACCTTTTTCCTCATCTCCTGTCCGGTCACAGGCAAGAGGACGAATTCATACACAAGTCACTGTTGGATGACAAACACTGGGACAAAGTGAGAGGCGCGTCGACGGGCCGTGGGAGAAATGTGTGAAACAAAACAGGTAGTATCCAGATGGATTCTTTAATATGAATATAAATATATGCTAATCCATGCAATGTGGTGTTTTTAAAACCATCTCTGGTTGCTGGATCACTCAGAACATATGTTGTCAAAGCATCCCAAGCCAAAAAAAAAAAACAAAAAACCCACAATTCCATTAAAAAACAAGGAGATGTCGACTTTTACAGTCCTTGAGGATGCCGATGTCGATTTTCACACGGGCCACCGTGCACAACCCACAAGGACCCCAATCACCTCTCCAAGAGCAACAATGGAGGGGAATGATTTATGAGGAGGAGAATTTGAGCAGAGAAGGAAAGTGCAGGAAGGAGTCTGGTAGTGCAGCAGATAAGAGTGGGAAAAAACTCTGAAATTGTGATACAAACACAAGAATTGGCATGAAAACTCATCTTGAGTCATATAATTACAAAATGGTCACATGCAATTACAAACAGCCACCAACTCCCAAGTCTGCTGAAACGTTTTGACTGAGGTTGTTTTTTTCCCCCCGATTAGGCTGGATTTTATTATATCTTTCTTTAATTACACAATTTTAGCAATTTAGGGAAATAAAAACAAAACTTGCATCGACAGTGAACATGGGCAATTACAGCCTCCGTTGCTTTATTTGTGGTCTTTGAATTCCCAAAAACTGCTGATTGAATGAGTCCTCAGCAATTCATATGTGAACCCAATGTCAATTGCAGTTATTCCGTAAACATTGTAAAACTACTGAATATGTGTCTTAAAGGACAAACGCTCATTTGCATACTTATTGATGAAGGAAGCTTAATTCACAGCTTTGTTTTTCCCATGTTACAAATGAACACAAACGTTTCCAGGATTGATTTCAATCTATGGGTCTCTCATTGTAGAGTTTGCAAGAATTTTGTTTGGGACTCCCTACTAGAATTCAAAATTAACTTTACTACCTGGTTACTCTTACACCTGGCGTTAACGTGCACTTCTGGTGATCAAATCCAATGTGGCGAGCCCTGATGCAGGCTGTTTAAATTGTTTAGTGTGTGTTCCATCTTTTGAAGGGAGTTTCCAGCTACCCTGAATAAAGCAGGTTTAGAAGATGGACAAAAGAATTAAAGCACTTCCTTCTTGAATCACAGCCAGGATATTCTAAGTGAAGATGAGCATCTGATGCATATAAGCACCTGAACACAACTTGAAAGCCTTTGTTTAAACTTGCAGGCACCCACATGGATTAAAGCCAAAGTGAAACCTTCGCCTCTCATTTTTACCAGACAATCTGACACCTCTGCCGCCTCGCTTCACACTCCTGTTTCTCAGGATGTTTTGGGGGAGATCAGATTCCAGGTAAACCTCCTGGTGTATACCTGATAAGCTCCTGCGGGCATGAGCCCACACTCTAATAACTTCACCTTCATCCTCCCAGCCTTGGTTGAACTCTTCAGAGAAAACATCTACAGTTAATCAATTTTGCGAGCTTGCAGGAGAACCTGGAGCACGTTTGTTTTGTTTTTCTGTTGGGAACCTTTAAACATATGGACCTTTGAGCTAGAGCATCTGGCCAGCATTAAAACTGGACGGGAGAGGTGTGGGAATGAGGTTTTTCAAACTCCGAGGTGGGAAGGGAGCGGGCTGCGATTGGCAGGATAGCTGCACAGAGACGCCGACAGGTGCACGCGGGTGTCTTGAAAAACAACAACGGGTTTGCTTTTGGAGTCTGGCTTGTCAATTTTCACTGCTTCTCAGAAAGTGGAGCTGCTACAGCCGCTGTGACACAGCACAGCCCAAAACTCTTGGCTGGCACGGGCTCAAAAAAAAAATAAAAAAGAATTCAATCAACACACAGACATGTTAACACGTTTTGCATTTGAGATTATTTCTACTTTTCCAGCACACCTTTATCTCAGTAAGCACGAAATATATAGACGACGCCTCCTGTAATTACCCGCCATGCCTGAGAATCATCATCATCTTTTTTAACTCATGATATAATGTGTCAGTGAAGAGGAGAGAAGACCCCGTTGCTGCAAATTATGTCATACCTTTCATCATTTCAGGGAGCTGGAACTCAGAAAGAGGCTCAGCTACGTGGGCAGCAGCTTTAATGGCTGCTCACTGATGCAGGTTTGGTATTAAAACTGCAATAAAACCACCACATTTCTGACCGGGGGGTTAGCTGAGCTATTAATACACAAGCTGGGGGATTTCTCTTAAAAAAAGTGCCTGGGCTTCAAATGTTTCCGCTGAAGTGAGAGACCGAGATCACAGATAACACTGGGTTAGGTATTTACTTGCATTTGCTCTGAAAGGCTTGGCGTTTATGTAAAGCCGCTGCTGATGACGGTACAGAAACCTTGGAGAGTTCGAGGGGTGTGTTACAATGCACACAGCTCTGTGAAAAAAGTCAATATACCTAAAGGAAATAGTTGATCAAGTAATGCATGCCTGTGGATAAAGAAACTGTCCTTGAAAACAACCACAAGAAAAAATTATGGCATGAAGACAGATGAATTCATATTGTGGGGAAATAGACTACAGGGGTGTTAAAAGCTATCATTGAATAGTTTGAGAGAGAAAAAACACGTTCGCTATGTTATTTTTTGTGTATGTTGGATGGCACAATCTTAAAACACGATACTGCTAACTTTGTGTATTTTCACCCCAATTTTTTTTTTATTACTAATAAGGCACAGTTAAAGTGCAAAACCTTAATTGCATTTGAGGTGGAACTTTTTAAAAATGGTGCGTCATGTAGTGAATTAATTACATTACACAAAATCAATTAATGAAAAATCCAAAACGACAATACAAATTTCATGAAAATCGTTTGTGAGTAGCTATTGCTTACATTTTAAGTACGTTTGAAATAATTCCTGTTTTTAATTCATCGGGTAGTGAAGTATTTTTCTCAGTAACAACCTCAAGCCTGCACGTGGGCACGGAATGGCTTTTTCTTGATCTTATGTCCACGTTTACGATCGCCGAGCTATCCCACGTCCCTGAACGCCTCTGAGCAGGCACACAGATGGTGTACTCTCTGAAAATGTGCTGCTCAAGGTAAATGACACCAAAAAATAAGGCAGGGACTCTGGGCAGATGAATTTTGTATTTATACAGAGAGGAAAAAAAACACTTTGAAAAAACCTGCAATGTCATCCACGTTTCGGCAGATTCTGCAAAAGTCGATGCAATGTTATCTTCCTGTTGAACTTAATCTCACACTGTTAATACTCATAAGAGAGCAACATCGAGCTGGAACGTTGCAATTACAGTGTTATGAATTATTTAATCATATTCTAAATTAATCATTTTTATATCAGCTGGGAAACTAGCATTTTAAATTTACAATTGCTTATAAACCATCAATGAATTTCTAATTATTTCCCATATTTTTTTAAAACAGTTACAGCACTTCATGACTGAATAACAGATATGAATGATATACAAAATCAATCATGCATTGGTCATCATTTTTACATTTAGGATAAGGTTGTCTTTTTTTTTTTTTCATGTGTCTTTGGTTAAACTTTTAGAAACTGGGAACCATAGCTGAAACATGAACTAAAGATGATAAACAGATAAATCAAACCTGGTAAATCCTTCTGTTAAAGTTTATTGTGTAAGAACACTAACACATTGCTTGCTAGCAGCACTGATGATTTCTGCTGAGTAATATACAAACAACAGACACTTCGTGATCTGGTGCCATTATTATTATATTTGTTTCCTGTCACCGAAAGCAAACGGGTAAGGGTGGATCCACAGTGGCAGGTCAACAAAATTGCTGACTGAAACTAAACTTCTAGTTTCACATTTTGGTTATCAAATTTAGATAAAGTGTGAAAACAGGAGTGTGGAAACTAGGCAACACAGGGCGACTGACACCCTTTACAGTTTCTTAATCTATCACCAAGCGACTAATAAGACCCATTTATAAATACAGATAATTAAAGAGAGAAGTTAAGCTAAATAACATATTTTTATTGTAGAAAGCCAGAACATCTGGAGGGGGTGGAAAAAAAAAACAACCTCCATCGAGTTTAAACCAGTAAAGTTTCTGCTGTGCTAACTACTAGTGAACTGATTATCCTTCTCCAACTTCAATCTGCTGAATCTTAAATGCACATTGTAGCTCACGGCACTGTACAAGTGTGTGCTTGTCTCAACGCATGACAATTTACGAACACGACCTGTTTCACACAAACATACATTATGAATCTTCTTGTGTTGTCACAAAGCAGCCGGCTGAATTACAAACACGTACCAGCTCATGACAGTTGAAATATGGCTAACCTAGTTTCTTTTGTCATCAAGACTAAATCATCTGAGGCGGCAGCAACAAGGAAATTGATCAAATGAAGTTTGTTATTAATGCACATGGTTCACGTCTTCTAAGACTGGATGTAAAAACGCACAGATCGACGTTGAAATGATTTAAACTGCTGTTTTGATTTTTGATGAAGTCTGGATATTCATGACACGTTTCCCTCCCCCCACAAATCAGACAGTTGATCCAACTTTACTTTTGTTTCCATCCTGAGCTGTGGTCACCAGCTCACTGAGCTGTGCTTCAAAATATACAACCGGATTGCTCGAAGCTGTCACATGCTTGTCTTACGAACATCGTGGCAGCACATCACAGTGGTCGGATGAGTGGCTGGCATTCCTGCCTACGTGGCGCTAAATATTTATTACAGTAACGGAGGTGAAGAAGAGAGAGTGGAGTTTCACAATACTACAGGTAGTGTGTCTGTACAGGAAGGCTGCTGCCATAAACACATCAGCACGCACAAGCCAGCATTTCTAATAAATGGAAATGAACAGCAGGTTTGGTTTGGATGTCGCAGGCAAGGAGTTGTTTGGCAATTACAGGATGTAAGCAAACAAGTATGTGCTTATGTTGCCAAATATAATGTGTGTGTGGCTGATGCAGAAGCCTGAGATACTCTGAGGTGGAACGTGTGTGGTTTGAGGTGAAGGGAAAACGAGTAATCCAGACCGAGCTGACAGTATCGTTTACCGCCTCTTCCTATACTTCCTCTACACCTTTTACCCTTACGAGGACATTGTGGCGCCATCAACCTGAGCACCATTCGGTGCAGCGTCGACGCGGTGACCCATGGTGATCACAATCTACTCGAGTCGGCCCTCCTCCTCCTCCTCGTCTGTCTGACAGTTCCTCCCCCTGTATCACCCGGCAGGAAAATGTTTTAAAGCATGGAAGGGGGGACGGTAAATGTCTCCTCGTGTCAATACCGCCATGTCTGGGCTATCCCCGGACAGGAAGAGGGAACAATAGCCTCTGTGTTCAACCTGAGATGTCAAATGTGGTCTCAAAAGGCTAGTATGTATATTTCCACCATCATTAAAGTATAGCACTTGGAATATATCACACAAACGTACCATAGAAGACCTCTAGAGGGCCTTCCACATATTCCTTAGTATGGACCACAGACTGCACGCTAAGGGGAATAATGATGAACTAGCTAAACTCCCGGGAAATATTCCCCAATAAGCGGGCGAAAGAAAATAAAATCATAATTTTTGGTGGTGTTATTTCAAAATTGTATCCGTTTCCCATAATTTTGTTGTCATAAAATCATAAATAATTATCCCATTTACATAATTAAAATAGCAAAATGGACCTCAACCCATATCATGATATGCACTTTGTGTCAATTGGTCAGAAAACAATGATTTCAAAGTCTCAATCCAATGTTAGTGATGACGTGACTCCCTGGCAACGTTGTGGAACAATAGGCTTCCCGTCACCTGGTGGAGTCACATGTGACAACTGGACAATGGAACAACATTGGCTGTTCTAACCCAAAATATATTCCATACAAACGTCTGATCTCCGCAAGGACGCTCTCCACTCAAATGGAAAGCCAATGGTGTATCATACAACCCTGTGCTTTCCTTTACCCGGAGCGCAACCCGTGACCAAGAAAATTTTGTAATGGCCACTACCGTATTAATATATAGATTGTATATAAATAAAGCCAAAATATTGCAAAAGATAAATATCACTATCAATCGTCACAGCCAGATAATATACACCTCTGAAGCGGTTATTGATCATGGCCTCAAAACTGTTTTCATCTTTCTTTATGAATCAAACAATTTGTATATTTGAAGCTGTAAATCAGATTTCATTGTATGGACACAGTGGGGCTTGGGACCACTGCTGTTTTTGCCGTTTAAAAAAAATAAATAAATAAACATTAGACTTTTCAAACTGCTGTAAATGCCTGTAAATGTGTAACTAGAAGCTAGTTAAAATTTATTCCTATTTGTTAACAGTTATGTGATTTAATAATGTAATTCGACTTTTCCTCGGGAGGAGAAAAGTTCATGACAAGTCCAGAACACTTAAGACCAAGACAGCAACTCCACGTCTACAAAATGTGTGTCCAAAGACATTCTTTCCCCCGGCTTAAGTATATGATTTGGAGCTGTAGTCATCAGTCTCACAGTTGGAATATTTCTGTTTGATTCAGGGTTTTGAAGTTTACTCCTCTCATCCCCTGCCTATCTACCTTCATCTAAAGAACTGCTTGTTGGGTAAGGTGCTAGCTTTAAATTGCCTTTAGGTGTGTGTGTGTGATTGGCTATTTCTTTGTGTTAGCCCCGTGATGACCTGCGCACCATTCCAAGGTGTCTAATGTCCTTGGCTCAATGTCAGCTGGGATTGGCTCCAGTTGTCTGTGCCCCAAACTTTGATGAAACAACTCCAGAAGGTGTGTGGATCAATTAAAGACTAATATTAGTGTTCTTAGCCACACTAACGCGCGACTTTGTAAACTATCTGACAACTCCAACCATTCACAGTAAATGGACACAATATTTCACAATATTTGATTTCATGCTGATCTGTTGGAACATTTCAGGCTTTGTATTTATGCATTTTTTTGGGGGGGTTTCTAGCCAGTTTGAGCTTTTTAATATCACTGTAATTCAAGATCTAATAGTCTGGAAACCATTACCATGATTATACTACTGTAGAACTAATACTAATAGCTCTCACACAAGTACAACACTCATCCTCAGTCTTGGATTGACACCGATTAGGACGAGGAGGTATGGATAGCTCAATCTTTCGGAGAAAAAAAAAAGTATTAGTAACTTTCTTCTATTAACTCTTTGTCTCCTCAAACTGAAATGAAATGTTCTTGCTTTGAATATTCTAGGTGCAACATGCAGGCACACAGAATGAAAGCAGATTAGCACTGAAAAACATTTACTTGAACTGATGTTTCTTCTTTCTAGAGAATAATGCCGCAGAAGTTTCATATATTTCCCTGACGGGCTGCAAAGTGGTCGGAGTGATTCTTGTGTTCCTCTTCTTGTCTGAACTGTTCACCACAACATAAAAGGGACAAAAAGACATGTGTATGGAGCAGATGTACCGTACGTGAATCTATTTATATGCCCTATAATTAATCATCCTAACAGAAGATAGCAAGGGTTTTGACATTTCATTGTATTGGGGGTGGGGGTAAAATAAGGAGAGAAGCAAAGAGAGATGTAAAGGGACGGAGGGAGAGTGCAGTATCCCCTGATATTTGAACCGTGCTAAAAATAGCCACATTGGTGCAGATACAGTTTGAATTGTCACTTCTCAAAGACGAAAAAAAAAAAAAAAATGGGGGAGCAGACACTGCATTTATCCAGGCTGCTGAG
>OMNM01007032.1:6344-31899 GCA_900302745.1 Parablennius parvicornis
GTGGACTGTCAATTAATGACACGTGTGGGGGTGAGTCGAAACTCAAGTTATTTATAAATAGAAACTTGAATATTGCTAACTCTTTAACTATTTTAGTATCATTAAACTTGCAATGTGTCAATATAAACTTGGTCTGAACCAAGAGGACAGAAAGGAGGATTTATAACGCTGAAAAAACTGCTCTGCTAATTAACATATAATCAGCAAAGGAGGAGCTGAAGCAAAGTCAAGAAAAAAAGGCCACTTTACACTGTCAGTATTTGTATGTGTGAATTGATTTAGTTCAACTGAGAGGTCTGTTTGAAACATGTTGCACAGAACTCACCTCATTTATGACTGAGGCACATTTGCATTTGGTTAAGAGAGCTTTCTGGCTGACAATGAAAATGGCACGCTGAGTGCTGTGCAGCAGACCGTGTTGGTAAGTTGCCAACAAACAGTGAGAGTCCATGCAAACTTTTTTTAACAGTAAACTCTCAAACTGTGCATCAGTGGCATATTTCTGCATGAAGTAACTTTAGAGTATAGCGATTCAAATTATTCAGCTTTGTGCCTGAATTAGTTTGCACCCCTCAGCTCCAGAGCCACATGTGGCTCTTAATGTGAGTGTGGCCAAAAACATAGCTGCTCCACAGCAGTAGAGTGGTTAGAAGTCTATCCTCACTGTGACAAAACAGAGATTATTTCTGGAAGTTTTTCATCTGTGTCCTCCAGTTTTCTCACACAGTCCTGAAACATTATTGCTGTGAATGTCAGCATTTGTGACTGTGACGACCGGCTCAGGTAGTGTGTTGAATTAAATTCAGTGTCACCAATAAACATTGAATGCATAATTTTGAACTGTAAGAAGAAACCAGAATTTAAAAAAAAAAAAATACGGGCAGTAGTAGTAGTATTAGTAAAATGTTTTCTGCTTGTAATTTAACTGGCAAAAAAATATTATTAAAGCAGCAAAAAAAAAAAAACAAACAAAAAAAATCAAAAAATATGTATCTAATAAAAAATGAAAGTAGGTCTTAAAACCGAGGACCTTTGACAAACGTTTTGTTGGAAATAACTAAATCTGAAGCATCATCATCACATCTATAACAAACAACAAAAAACAAATTGTTTCTTACCTGTTGTGCTTTTTTTATCGGGGTCACAGGCAGAAACACACTTCCATCAGTACGTAAAAAAACAGGTACACTACAGGGAGAATAACATCAGACCAACTATTCCTCCTGCCGTTTTGCTGTAGATGATCTTTTATTTTCTCCTCTTTGATGCCTGTTAGCTGACTGCGACTGAACATCCCTCTGTCTTTTGTTCTGGCACTGATACAAAAAAAAAAAAAAATCTTCCTCGCAGCAGTTTGTAGACAAAAGGCCGAGCTGCTGATATGTAGCCAAATCAATGTCTTCGGCTGTCGTGCTATTCTCCTCAACAAAACAGAGAATCAATTCTGTGTGCCGGGGAACCACAATAAAAAGAAACTTTAATGAAGAATCGGGGCTACCGTGCAGAACCTTGTGGAGACATCAGTCTAGTACAGGAGCCGCAGATGTAATTAAACGCGGCACAATTCCAAGGAACAAACCTCAGATCTCTAACAGTCTGGATTCAGACTGAGGCTTCTCGCTGCTTGCTGGGCTGAATCACACACCATCACACGCTAACAGATGGATTATTTGGTGAAGATATCATGATACAAGAACTCAAAGTGTGAACCACACCTTGAGTTTTATTTTCAAAGTAGTAATTTAAAGATAAATACCAGTTGTTGAAGTTTTTCCCATGATTCAATAATTACTTTATAAAAATAAAAGTTCTATCATGAATCTTATCAGGTTACGCTTGTGGTTTTACGCTTATGGACGCAAATGAGGGGGTCATTTACGTCCATAACCATTACAATCCAGTGAATATTCAAGCTAAATACTTTTAACCCAAACTCTCTCTCACTCATTGTTTATTCTAAAACATTTACTTAGTATGCACAACACTTTTATACCACATGTACCGCAAAAGCATTTGCCGTACTTGAAAAGGCCGCTTTGTCAGTTATTTCTACACTCAATACAATCCAACATAATATATAATGATATTTATATTAGGACAGACCTTAATGCTCAAGAGATTTCATCTTTGGCGGAATAAATTGTAATCTTTACGTTATTTTGTAATTTTGTGAGGCGGCACAAAATGACAGAATATTTTATTTTTGTGGGCATTTCTGTGTCTAGAAAAATCAGTGTGACATTATCGAGAAAGCCCGTCGTGAGAATCCACAAAACACGTGTAATTTATTTGGGTAAAAGTTTATTCCTCGTCATAGTGAACACGAGTCCAGAGCAGCTGCAGCGACCACAGCTGAGAGATGGCTCTTTGATACATGAAGACAAAGAACTGCGATCACAACCACATTTCTGTCGTTTAAACATCGGCTACTGACTGAAGACTGGCCGGCTATCACAATGCATCGTTGGTAGCAGAGAAAAATAAAAGAAAAACTACTCTGTTCGGGAACCAAATACAGCCATTTTGCTTTGGTCGAGGATCGCTCTGCCGACCTTTGATTATCAGAAGAAGCCGTCTGATTAAAATGAATTCCAACGATTAAAATGAGTTACTTCAACTGCTCTGTTGTAGATGAATGCATTTCAGTGTGAGTGAACCTAGTCCAAAGAAAACCAACATGCATGGGTTCTTAAACCAAGAGGGGCTCCCTTGTACATCTGTGGCAGTGAAACGCAGAGTTTTCAAAATGCAGGCAAACTATTTTTCTCTCCGCAGCAGGAAACTGGGTGTATGCTATATCCAGTGTGAATGTACAATGTGCTGCAGAGCTGTCCTTCAATGTTCAACATTTTAAATAAAGAAAAAAAAAATGCATGAAATGGTCAGATTCAACAGTTTAGGTGAGCATTTCAAACGTAAACATTCATTGTTTTGTGTTTTTATGTGAACATCTGCATACAGGAACCACACTGTTGAAATCCCTCAAGTTAGCACAGATAACTTAAACCAACCCAAACAGAACAAGAACAAAAACCATGTTAGTGAATCGTAACAGCAACATACATATTAGGACCTGTTCACTCATAAAAATGGGGTTTAAAAAAAAAAAAAAAAATGCAGAACACCAGCCTTGGTGTCATTTCGGCAGTGCTTTTTGCTGCAAACTCATTTTTAAAGTGCCTAGCTGTGATGGAGTCTTTTGTGCTGAAACTACAAAATAAACCGACTTCTGTGAGGCCCACAATGTCTCGTTTCCAAACTGCATGTGTGGAAACTACTGCATGGAACTGCAGAAAGGCAATGAAAAGAATTGATCTAAAATGTATTTCCAATCACAGTGTAACAAGATCTGAGAAGATTCATCCAAACCATATGTTTACACCCTGTTTTAACTGTGAGCTGAGATCTGTTCTGTAGTGCACCTGTCCTCCAGCAGGTGGTGCTGTTTCACTACAAAACAGAGCCAGAACAAACGGTGAATGTCATGGCTGTGTGGAAAACATCACATCACTGACTACAGCACAAGCAGTTGTTACCTTATTGACGCACGTACACTTTAGAACTATAATGAATACGTCTCCTCACTATTAAATGAATTTGCTTCAGGCTACCGACTCGTTTCTCTCTGAAGTGTTCCAAGCACGGCGGGCATGCTGAAGAGAACGGAGCGGAAATCCAATTCTGTTTTGTCTCCACAAGTAGAACAGGGCAAAACTGTGGAACATTGTTATTCATCCCACGATAGCGCCAGGTATGAAATATTTACAAGAAGGTAGTATTTTCAAAGAGAAACCGTTTGTTGCATCGTGAGGAATGTGCAGAAAACAAACCTCAACCAGATAACTTTTTCCATCTTTATCATAATGCGGTCAAGTCGATGCCAACACATCAGAACCTTTATGATTTCTCGTTGAATCAGATGATCTATGATTGTTGCAATCAATTGATTTTAAATGATTGTAATCAACCTTGATGGGCAAGTAACAATATTTGAATTTAAATTATGCCACTTTTTTTTTCTTCCCTCTACATTACTGTGCTCTAAAAATCCAAATCTGTAACTCACAAACTAGATTACAGTTTTGTCTTTCAGCTTAAGTGACTGATTTTGGTCTTTTTGATGGATTTTTGCTTAAAGCATTGCCCATATTAGTGCTTCAATAAATTAGTCAATCATAAAGAAGCCTTTGGTCCGATTTAGATCTACTGCAGTTGGAGTTTTGCTCACATCAGAATCCAGGGTTATAACCTTTTGCAACTTGTAGACAAATCTCACACTCAAAGGTGAAAAACTAACTTTCTTCACACAGTAACAGTAACAGGAGTTTAAGACCAGAAACTAATTGAAAAACCACATTCAAAAAGTTCTGTGTGCCGTTAAACTTGCCACAGCCAGGCCTTTGAGGGCTTCAAACACTAGTTATAGGTCAATAAGCCATAACGGATATTTGCTTCTACTTGAAGGTCAAAATCACTGTTTGGTGAATTTATTTAACTACACTGCCTGAAATGCAAACGAAAAACAACTCGGGGGGGAACAAACAGCCACAGTATTGAGTATTAAGCAAACAACTAACCACTAGTGGCCATTTTTGGTAAAAAGCAAATGTTTTTTGTTTTTTTTTTTCTATTTGAGTAAGATTCCTTCATTAGCCTGACAGGACTTTACTGTCTGAAGCTAAACTTGAAGCCCAAAGACTTAACAGCCACAGAAATCTAGAGACG
Source organism: Parablennius parvicornis (assembly GCA_900302745.1). Classification (NCBI taxonomy): domain Eukaryota; kingdom Metazoa; phylum Chordata; class Actinopteri; order Blenniiformes; family Blenniidae; genus Parablennius; species Parablennius parvicornis. The sequence continues at coordinate 11,070 of OMNM01007032.1, forward strand.
ACACTAAATTGAGTATGGATATAACTCTGATAGTCTCCAGGAAATGATCAATCTCACACAGTCAAATTATGGTGTGCTGGCTGTTTTTTTCTACTTTCCTTTTTTTTTTTTTTTTTTAAAAAGGTGGAGCTCAGTAGCCTGAATTGAGGGGGGTGGGGGGACCATTTAAAGCAGAGGAGAGGTAACCAGGACTCTCTCAGCCTTCCTTCAGAAACAGAATGCGTCCAAGCGTCTTCGCTCCTCTTGATCTCGGTCAGTAAATAATCAGAGTGTAAGTCGATGTCGAGCGGCTTGGAGGACGAGAACATGGGTGAGAGGTCACAGTAAAAAGGGCCGCCCTCTCCAGACTGGAAGCTTAATGGTACTTGGTGGACTTCGGCTCTCAGTGCACTTCATGGTGATTGCGGTCAGTCAGTAAAGAAGAAAACCAGAATATTTCAAAGTCAGTGACCTCAGAGAGTTGAGTTGGGGGGGGTCGGAGATAAATTATAGTTCAAAAGTCTCTCCCACTTTTCCCGCCCCGCTTTTCACCACCCTCCACCTGAAACTCCTCTCATCCTCCTGGAAATGACAGCGTCTCTTTTGGACGCACGGGATCCGGTGAGAAGAAGCATCCGCTAGGACGTGGTGAGAAGTGATCGCGTGTGAGCGGCGAGGGGGGGTGGTGGAGGGGAGATGGCGACGTTACCATATGTGGGATTCACAGTGAGTCATTTTAATGACGCCCACCCCTCCGCCTAGCCGACGGTAGTTCATTCCTCCATACAGCCTGAAGAAAGGGGGAGAAGGTAAACCGTGATGAGGTGCGATAAGAGGCTTGAACGTAAAGATCGATCGGCAGAGGGTCGGTGACAGCCAGCGGAAGATGTGAAGCAAAGACATTTGTCAATACATAAAAACCAGAATAATAAAATTTGCTTTTGAGCCATACCTATGGAGGTATTATTGGTGAAAAAGGTTTGAGCTCTTGTAAATCTGGAATCTGTAGTTGTGTACTGTGAGTTGTGTGCCTGTAGAATTTCTTTGGTGTACCTGGAGAATTCTTTTCTCTCCACAAATACAACACCACACTTAAACATTCACAACTTCTTAATTACAGGTGCAAAAATCCTGGGGACAGCAGCTCCTCTCCTCCGATTGGCTGTGAAATCAATCAATGTCAGATAAGCACCGCCTTTTTCTCCATTGACTGAACGCACAGATCTGTGCCCCTGTAATTTAGAAGTTGTGAATGTGCAAGTGTGGTGTTGCATCTGTGGAGAGAAAAGAATTCTCCAGGTACACAAAATAATTCTACATCTACACAACTCACGGTACACAACAACAAAGTCTTGTACAAGTGCTCAAACCTTTTTCACCAGTAATACCTCCATACAACCTCTTTAGAAAAAAAAAACCTATATTGATTAAGAATTTTGCATAATAATACACTTCCCCCCTACAACTGCAATTGATGATGATATTCTTGAGTTGTGTGAAAAAGGAGACAAGGATGTTTGTATTTTACTGGTGTTTTGTATTTTTCAGTCCTTCATGAATCTGGAACTGATCTAAACGCTTTTAAATCTCCATGAAGCAACATTTGCATCAATACAAGTGACACTAGATATATGAATATCACAGTTGATAAGTTTCACGGTGTTTCTGACGAGAGGTGTTTACCTCCACGTGTTGGCATCAGGGTCGTATACTTCTATAGTTTTGAGATACGTTGTTCCATCGAAGCCTCCTACTGCCATCAGCTGACCATTCACCACCGCCAAGCCCACCTGCAGAGACAGACATTTAGACTTCTGCATGACACGGCGGCCATCTTCAACCATATTGGCAGAGACAGTTCCAATACAAGCCCGGACACTGACCCCACTCCGTCTGGACGTCATGGCCACCACAGGAGACCACTGGTTTGTTCTGGGGTTGTATCTCTCTGCGCTGCTCAGCTCGGTGGTGTCGTCTCTCCCTCCGACAGAGTAAATCATGTCCTGGTAGACGGCACAGCCGAGGTGTTTCCTCCTGGTGCCCATGGGAGACACGGTGTGCCAGCGGTTTTCTTGAGGATTGTAGCGTTCCACTAAAGAACAAAGCATCACGTCAGATCACAGGCTTACGTATGCGAGACCTTCCAAGATTCTGCACTTTCAAGTCACACATTTTCATAGATTCACACATTGTACATCCACATGACTTCCCAGCAGACCTGTATTTAATGGCGACGTCCCATCAGACCCGCCTACGGCATACAGGAATCCCCCCAACACGGCCACAGCAACGCCCAGTCGCCTTGTGCTCATGGAAGCAACACGAGTCCATTTGTTCTCTTTTGGATCATATCTGGAGTGAACCAAAGTTCAATTGCGTTATACAAAGAGCCAGACAGAATTTACAAAGTTCTCCAAACATCAGGAAAAGAAAAAGAGGAAGATTTATCACAAGAATTAGGAGTAATACCTTTCGACGATATTCAGACAGGACACACCGTCCTGCCCTCCCACCGCATACAAATATCCACCGAGCACGGCGACGCCCACACTTGTACGACATGTGCTGGTCGGCGCCACGTCGCTGCTCCACTGGTTGGTCTTCGGGTCGTATCTGAAGCAATTGGCATGGACATTTTTAGCTTCGCAGGTCTGACCGTGAGTCGTTCCGTCTGGGAAATGCAGAGAGACGCTGAGCATTCAGAGCAGACCTTTCCACCGAGTTGAGATACGAAGAGCCGTCGTGGCCTCCCACTGCGTACAGCAAGTCATCCAGGACGCTAACGCCGACTCCACATCGCCGTTTGCTCATCGACGCCACCATCCGCCACTCGTTGGTCTGCGGGTCGTAGCGCTCCACGCTGGAAATGGCATCGCCGCTGCACCAGCCGCCCACTTTGGAACAAGCAGACATCAGAGAAGCAAATACATATAAAACTAGGACATATTGTTGAAAAAATTCACTTTTGTAATCTGAGATAAATAAGGTAAAGACTTGATGTAACAGGCGAATTTAGTGACCTGCAAACAGGACTTCTCCGCATCGGATGGGTTTCCTTGGCCGGGTTCTTGGGCCCTGCATCAGCGGCCTTTCTTGAGGCAACAGTAAATAATTCTTGGCCTCATCAACTAAGTCTCTGAAACCAAAGAACAAAACAATGAATGATTCAACTTATTACGTAATTGAACTTTTTTTCTTGCATCAAACAAGAACTACAAGGTTGTGTTAAAGAAAGCAGAAAACTATCTAATAGGGATGTAAGCAAGCTGTACTTTCTCAAATGAAAAACATGATATTGGCAGACAACTCCTTTAAAAAATAAAAATAAAAAAATGTACCTGCACTCCTCGTCACTCTTAATGAGAGGATCTGAACCCACAGTTCCCACCAGGAACTTGGGACTGAGGAGTGGCAGACGAACATGCTGCAGGACCTGCAAAACGCATAATCTCACTATATTTGCTGTGCGATAGTTTGTCAGAGCCAAAAGCAATAAGACTGTGACGATTATATTCAGATAAAAAAAAACAAAGTGTTAGAAGCGTGTTGGCTGGAATACCAAACCTGAGGTAGCTGAGGTCTCCGCTCCTGGATGCTGTATTTCACCCAGGCCATCACAGCATTGAAAACCTGCTCCTCACTCCGCACATTCAGCTCATCACTGGAGATGATGTCGATCAGCTGGTTGGCAGGAAGCAGCATAAACTCCTCGCTCTCCATTACCTTCCACAATAGAGCCAAGCAGTCAGCAAAGCATTCCAGGTCTCTGCCAATAAAGCCGTCCAATTCTTTTCCCCCACAACCACTATTTCTTGAGACAGTACAAGTTCATCAACAAAACAAAACATTGTTGTCGATCAGTCAATAGGTTTGTTTGTTTGTCACAATGTGGAAGAGGTGGCATCCAGTTTTCACTTATCACTAACAAGCAAGCAAACAGGGAAGTTTGTGTGTACGTCGACGTGCAGCGCACCAAACCAAACAGCCAAGAGGTTCTTTCCACTCACAGGCAGAAAATGTGCTTCTATTGTGGATACAAGTCATCTTTGAAAGAAGGAATCTGAAAGCCCTCCAAGGTCCCTGTTAATATTATTGCTGGAATTCAACAAGGTTCATTTTCAACTCTGTCATTCATTGTGGAGAAGAAACTCCTGGAAAGGCCTGTGGAAACAATTACGTATAGGATGTGGTGAAGCAGCTGGGATGTGCCAAACCAACCTGACGGTCATCACTTCAGTATTTTCTCTGGTAGAAATTCATTGCTTTTGTCTGAATTGAGCTCGTGTAAAAAGCCAGCGGTTCACAGTTAATTTATCAACGAATCAGAAGCATATTTAATAAATATTTAGTTGAATACAGTTATCAGCTTTTCCAACTAAAATGCAATGTTGCTGACTGAACCACAGGGAGGTTATATATAACACTTGCACCAACTAAAAGCATTGACAGATACATTCCTATGAACTCCAACACTAAACAACAGGCCTGAAATGTGACCGTTTTCACCTTACTGTTTAATCATGAGCAACATTTTGAGAAGCTGTCACACTTCTCCGTAAAGCAGCGACAGCTTCTGTGCCGAGCTCTCACGAGCCTTACAGGTCACATGACACCGACTGTAGTTTACAATCCTGAGTTCATGTTGGCAAACCCTCGTTCCCTCATGTCAAAGCCAAAATCACATACACAGCTGTCTTATCTAAAGCTTGCACACGTCCTAGAGCTTGGAAAATGAGTGAACAAACAATTGTAGTGAACCGAAGTGTGTTATCTCACGTTTCTGCTGAAAACCTTAAACTGTAGATAAACAGAAACTTGTTCAATTGAGTTCACGTTTCCATGTGACAGGACAAAATATGCATCTATGACGAAGATCTAATGTCTAATACCTCTCTGCAGCGCTGCACACTTAATAGGCAGGTGTACCAGTATATGTATAGCCTGCACGGTCTGCGTTAACGTTACACAACAACGTGGTATCTGTAGCAGTCTCAGCATGTGTGATCTTACCTCCTGGAAATTGTGCTGCGTGAACTTGTCGGCGATGCGAAGCAGCTCGCGGCATGAGTGAGTGTCAGCGAAGGCCCTGATGCCCAGACAGTTGGACGGATCCAGCTGCCTCTTGAGGAACTCACAGCAGGCCTCCTGAATCTCAGCCAGCTGGAGAAGGCAGGCCGCGGGGAGCAGAGTCTGGACGTTCCCCTCCTCGACAGTCACCTGGGAGGACAGAGAGCATTCACAAGAGTAGTTTCGCTCCTTCTTAATATCATCCCAACTTTTACCTGGTGCAATAAAAGTGCTTGGACATGAAATCTGACCGTATGATGAGGACCATATTGTGAGTAAACTTCAAACACATATTAAAACATAAGTCTTGAATAATCAAATTATATTTTTCCTCACCTGTGAGGTGTAGGCAAAGTCAATAAGCAGCTCCATCGCTCTCTCATCAATGTCGCGGATAACTACTTCAGTCTGCCTGCTCTCTGCCAGCTCTCCAGTGAACATTGCCCTGGGGGAAACCATCAAAAATGCAAGTGCAGTTTTGTTGTATTTCACCTCTCACCCGATTCTGAGCGGAGCTTCTCCTAAGAGCTTTTTCTCCATACCTGAAATAGGGGCTGCAGGCGGACAGGATCACACGATGCGCATAAATCTTCTTGGCACCCACCACCAGCACCACGTCACAGAGCTCCCGGTGTTTTCTCAGCAGGTTGATCACCTCCAGGGTCTGCCGTGGGTGTTTGTCTGAGACGTAGGGCATGCGTGCGGGCTGGGGGACCCCTTCAGGGAGCTTGTTGGGGTCCCCCAGAGTACAGCGGCTGGTGATGTCCATTCCAGTGGTGTCTTGACGTGCGCTGGTGGCCCTGGACATGAAAAACAAGGCAATTTCATGAGTTTTTAATGAGAAGTCTTAATATCGAGGACGTTTTGATGGACAGGGGCCCTGAATGTTAAAGCCCTTTTTCCCTTTGAGCAACTGCTGCCATGAGAACTTTCTTCAGTTTCTTAAGTCAAGACTCTTCAAAAACAAATGCGCCTTATTATGACGTTCTAATTTCATGATGCATGGCTTTCAGGTGGGTAAAGCTCTGAACCCATTAATGAAGAGTTTGCATGAAATGTAGATTACAAGTTCCTCAAAACATTAAAAAAAACAGCAAAACAACATTTTTATCATTCGTGCTATGTTTCATCATGTTTAGCCAGCAAGGAATCATGTCAGTTGCAGTATATTTCACCTCTGATAGAGCTATAAATGATCGGTAGACTCAGACACACCCCTAAAAACTGAACTCAAAATGTGCTGTTTTTTTAATGTCAAATGGCTCAAACCTACAAAAATGCTGGATGAAAACAGTACATTTCCCTCTTATCCACATTACACAGTGGAAGGGGAGGAGACTAGCACCAGTTACCTAAAGCATGCTCAGACACACACACATGCAGTAAACTTATCCACACGTGTCCTACAATTTTTTTTTTTTTTAAACTGTGGGCTTCAATTCACTTCAGATCATGTTCTCAGTACCAGCAACAAGTCCCTGACATTTAAAGATATATGTTGATATTACTTACCATTGTGAGTAACCCCAAGTATAATAGGCCATGTAATACGCAAATGTTGTAATAAAACTTAACTTCCATGATCAATTCATGACTTTCGGGTGGAGGTGCGTTTAGTTTTTGATAACTCACGTTCTGGAAAAACAAGAACCCTGCTGGCAAGAATCCAAAGATTCTTCCATTCTTTGGTGTGCAACAATGTTTTGTTTTTCGTAGCATTAAGTTCACTTCCATGAATAAAGACACATTTGATTATTAAACACTGTCTTGAAAAACACCAAAACAATGATGAATAATAAGCATTACAACTGTTGTAATATTTAAATTTGTCTGAACTAAAAATTGCATTACAGGCTGCAAACGTGGGATATTTAGATGACATATAAATGCAGTCTTTATGCTTTTATACTCTATTGTCAGAACAATAAGTTCACCCTGTAATTAGATAGTAAAGCAGATTAAATTAACTCACATTCACTCAGTATTCTGGGAGTTCAGAGACAGCCTACAGTTCAATTGTTTTTGTATAGAGCCAAATGCAACAGTCATCTCATGGCACTTCTACAGAGGAATTCTAGGTAGGAAATGCAGTGACTATTTTTTGACCAATGGAAACTATATACTCTGATTTCTCTGCCTGAAAGACAAGCTTATGGGTATTGCTGAGGTGTTGGGAACCGTTAGAGTTAAACATTAGATTCAAAGTGAATGATTTTTCCTCTCATGGACAGTCACTATCTGCCATGCAACTGCAGTTAATCATTATCAAAAAACTAGAGGCATGTCAGAAAACAAAACCCATATTTTCTTATGTTATGTTTAAGAAAGGACACTTCCAGATTATACAAACATTGCTATTTTTTCTCCACCCACCTGCGCATTGGTTTTGCGTCCATGCACTGAAGAATAAGCTCTGGTCCCACACCTTTAGGTTAACCTGTGAAATCAGCAAAACAAATCAGACTGTCACACTTGCCATCACTTCATAGCATGTGTCATTAGTTGTGATTGTTGAATGCAACAGCAATGCAATCATATTCTGAGAGGAGATTGAGCACCTTGCCTTGAATCACTATAGCATGTTCAACACACGACCTGCTTCCATGTACCAAATCTCATCTGTAGCCAAATAGCTAAAGAGTCTTAGTTCAGGTTGCGCAATATAATGCAACAAACTTCCATTTTCTAAGGATTATGGTATACGCCTTTAGTTGACAATCAGGAATGCAGCGATCTCCTATTATGTGGTTGCTCGATTTAGGTAATTATGAATGAGGTAAACTACTTTTTCAAAAGTCGATAATGTGTTCTTCGATTTTAATCACATTTGACTTGATCGGGTCTATATTTTGCTTTTGAACGATTTCTTGTTATTGTTCTGTAATAATAATAGTATAGTAATTACCGGCCCGAGAAGTCCGATTTTTATCAACAAACTTTTGTGCATGTTGATTTATCAGTATTGGTTTGGGATGGCACGTGAAAGTATCTGCATGATTTAACAACATATTTAAATAAATAAAACATATGTTGGTATTAGTGACAAAACAATGTTCAGATTGCTAATTGCCTCCAAGTAGTAGTTTGTCTCTGTGCGTTTGCCTTGTGATGGACTGGCGACCTGTTCAGGGTGTACTCTGTCTTCTCCTGAGTAAATTTGCTTAATTCGTTGTAAAGTCTGCTAAAAACGACGATGATGACTCGATAACTCCTTGTGTAAACAGGTTGTGGGTGTGGGAAGCAGAAGGTAGAAGCTGTTTGTTTAGATGGTAAACCATTAGCTTTCATTATTGAGCAAACAGGAAGACAAATTGACCCGATATCAAACAGAAGAGGCTCGATGGTTCACGTAAAAGTCAGCTTTATGTCGAAACATCACCACATTTAATCATATCATGTACAATAACGTTAACCCTGTCAATCTACTCTCTTTGTAGCTCGGTAGCTGTGACAAGCTAAATTATTGTTATAAGCGGATACAGCCAAGTAGCCGGCTAGCTAGCTCAATGAAGTGCTTAGAGTTTGATTCCTGTGAGGTTAATCAATAACTGTGGTAGAAAAGATTGACTAAAATGAATGCTGACGTGGACAAAAGTGTAAAATTCATTTACCGAGGACTGAGGAGACAACTAACTTCACCATAGTAGCCGTAAACATATGAGAAGCAAAATGCTAAAGCTAGCACTCGAGAAGGGAATCCACCAGCAGAGTTCACATTAACCCACTCTTTTGACGCGATTTACAGTGACAGCCGCAGACACGCCGAAGGCGGTTTTTACCTTGTATTTCCATCCCACCGACACAGATAAAAGGCTCCAGGTGCTAATGTTTACAGTTTGAAGCGGTCGGTCTGAAGGAGCCTGCTGCCATAGACCTTACTGCAAGTAAGACGAGGGCGCCGCCATTTCTCCCTCTACACCGGAAGTCATAGCGGTGGACCGGACCAAGATGGCGGTAACACCGATCGCCAGTGCCAGCGGTCGATGCAAAATTTTCATGACGCACCAAAAACCGAACCATTACTCCCGAAAATGATCACAATCCCAACGTAAAGCCAATTTTAATGATACCTTATGATGGAAAATACTGAGAAATGTGAACAAAACGTCCATAGTTGTTGTATTATGCAAGTCTTTAAAAACTCCCACAGACAGCATGACTTTGAGACTGATGTCAATTTGCATTTTTACAACTTTTCTTCCACATTAGGGAGTTTTTCGTGGTCACTGTTGCTGATGTCAATTTGCATTTTTACAACTTTTCTTCCACATTAGGGAGTTTTTCGTGGTCACTGTTGCTTTTTGCTTCTGCGTGCTTTGGACGGGTTCAGTTGGGTTCTATGTCTTCTCTTTGTAAAAGCACTTTGAAATGTCTGCCGATGTGATTAAGCACTTTACAAATAAAACTTGATTGTCAAACAAACCTAAATCACTGGAAATGTCGGTTTACTGCCAATTGCCCAGATCAGTTATAGACTATGCTAACAATGCTGAACCTTTTCATCCAACATCCCATTGTCATTTATCACACCTCAGTGAAATATAAAGTCTAGTTTTACCTTTGTTAGAGACCTTGGGCCGTAAGGTAATTTGGTTATGTAATCGCAGAGAACTGAATCATAGCCCAGAATTGTATTTTCAGAAGGAAACATTTCATTGAAAGTGTTTATAACCACTTGCACTGAGTATATTTGGCAAAAACTTAGTAGTGCATGAACTTTAATCACAGAGAATTCTGATTTATTAGGAAAAACCCATCTATTTATAGTGCGCAGTTCATACATATCAACTGGAGGAGTCCAAAATTTACAAGCATTTCAACACTCAGAACATATAATACTTTCTGAAATCTACGCTAACACAAACTTCACCATATCTAAAGAAATATTCATTCAACGTCACCATGTGAATATGTCAAACCTTTTGGCACTGCATGCAGAGAACACAAGAGGGTAAGTGCTTTGTGGATAAATAGAACATTTAACTCTATAACAAGTGGTGATTAAAACTGAAGGAAAATAGAGACTTGCTCTCTTAATGTACCATCTCTAATAGACTAAATTTGTGGCATACCCAACTAATTAATTCTTCAGTAGTCTTACAAAGAAACTTACAATTTTTAGAACATGCTCCAACAAACTATATACAAATTGGCAGCATATACATATAAACAAAAGTTTCATGTTACAGTTATCAATATCATCAAGTCATTTTTAACTTCTCATCCATAAATGTTTTAAATTAATTTGGTAACTTAAACTGTATTTTGAAATGTCATCAACACATACGCCAGCGGTAAAAATTGCGCTGAATACAGTTTGACTCATCCTCAGAGGATTTTCCAATAAATAGCAATGATATGCACATCGTCCTCAATCAGCTTCAGTTGTGAACCTCAGGCGTGGCTGACCGGCAACGGTGTCATTGAATGGGAAAGCAGAGGCTGAAGCATAACATCTGGTGATTGGACTGCAACAGAGAAAGAAAGAACAACAAAACATTTGTGATCAGAAAGGTGAGTTCTCAGATAATCAACTTAGAATGACAAACAATAATAAATCAATGTAACAACTTAATAAGCTCAATTACTAGAGATTAATTTATTATTGTTACAGTGACGTTCATCCAGTCTAGATATTGATCCAGAATTAATTTTACATGGTCACTGTACACAGGGTCCATACTGACAACAATGACGTTGACAGTAGCTTTGGGAGACAAAATCAGCTTTAATTACAATTACTTTCCAAAATTTACACATTTGATTATTCTACTTTCACCATGTTTCTCCTTCGTTAGTCTTTACCTCATCTTTTTTTTAATTTATACAAATAATTATTGTCCATGATTTCTTCATTCACATCATATTCTCAGGCAACTTCTGTGTCACACTATAGTGTTTCCAGTTCAGTCACATAAAGAGAAGCATAATTAAATAAACTCAAATCGGTTCGTAAAAATAATTCAACCTGACTTCTGTTGAACCTCAACAGACTCAGTATCTGGTCAGTGGTTAGATCTTATTTTTTGTAAGCGTCTCACCTTCCATATAAGTCAGCGTCGTGAGGAGCGGCGTGTCTGAAGACATAAAGGTTGTGTATTGCAGATCGTCCATCAATGGCGTTGTCATGGAACCAGGATTAAATGAAGACATCATGACTGAAGAGGTAGGACTGGGGTTCACGTGTTTCTTCTGACGAGCTCGACAGTTTTGAAACCAAACCTGAATGGAGTGAGACTGATTTCAATACTTTCAAACTGGTTTTTCACCGTCAGCCTACTTGTTGCATCTCTTCTCTGAAATCTCTCCCAATGCATTCATTATGTTAAAGTTTTTCCTTTTGAATCAACTTTGACACAGCTTTAGGTTCTCATCGGTCAATCAAGCATACAGCAAAACCCCTGCAGGGCCCCTGCAGGCCTAAAACAAAAAGAAATTGTGAGATAATCTGGCAGTTTGTAGCAAAAGACAGAAATTGTCATATAATTCAAACATACTAATGGAGATCAATAGCGGGAGTTAAGCTTCAGCCACACAGCTTCACTTTACATTATATAAATTCCAATTGAGTTAGTTTCACTTTCAACATTGTACCCCCCCCCATCATGTTTCTGAAAGTAGCATTACCTGAATAACCCTGCGACTGAGACCAGTCCTATCAGCCAGTTTCTGCAGAGTCTGGGCATCTGGATTGTTATCTTCAGCAAAGTGGGTCTGCATCACCTTCACATGCGGAGAAAATAGTTTACGAGCAACATTAGTTGAGTGTGCATTTGCTATGTGAATGCACTATGTATTAACTAACACTAGAGGGCACAAAAGCACCACAATTCTTTACCCAAGCTCACTGATTTACTTAAGTCACAACTTCATTAACTGGATGTGCTGAATGAATGAAAAAAAAAAAAGGCATAGGAACTAACGAGACAGGGGGAGCTGTGTCTCCCCCAATATTGGAGACTCATACATTTGTCCCCCCCAAAACAATTATTTTACATTTATGCACCTGTCAGGTTTCCAATATCCAATAAACTCATCGGTACGCCCCTGATCTCTGTCCACTTCGTCAGCTCACAGAAATATACTGAATAATTAGGTGAATGTATTTAAACCAAAAATAATAATTCATGAGCCCTTTCAGTCACGTATTGCTACAACTACAAGAAAAAAGGAAGTGTGTCAGGTGTGCACTTAAATTAATGATCAGAAATGATGGTACTAATAATACAAACATGTATTCATGCAGGTCTAACACTTCAAACTGAAGTTAATAGCAGGAAAACAAATGGCCTGATCAGCAGAGCAGCAGTTCACACACAGTCAGATCCCAACTGAAGGTACCTGGAGCTGTTCCACGGTGAAGCTGGTCCTGGCCCTCTTGGCAGGCCTGGGCTTCATGCTGGAGTCATCTTTATCACCCTCACTCTCCACCTTTAATTGTTCTTCAAGAAAAAAAACAAAACAAGGTTTTTTAATGAACAATATTAGAATTAAAATTCAGGACTTGTTTAGGAACATATTGAACAGCAGAAAAATAGGAAACTTAATTTATATTACACAAAACTTGCAGGTAGTAAGTGGTCCGTTTCATACAGAGTTCTGCTATATTGTGTTTTAATATACACTCATCAGCATCTGTTGTACAACTGATCGTGATAAAGTACAAATGTCCTCTTAACACTTCAGTCTTTCAAAGAGAAACAATATTCAGTTTTGCTTGAGCTTTTTGTTTGTTTTATTGGAAGATGTTCACTTCAGTTATAAAAGAATTTAAATTAATTTCTAACACTGGAGCTCCCATTAGTGTTTAGATGTACTTTAGGTTATTGGCATGTTGAAATACAGTGTCAGAAAGAGTAATCGATTCATAAAAGGGGCAGAAACTTTTTGATCTACGCTTCGAGGCATCAGAGGTGAGGCACTTCAGTTGAGACTTTTCTTGCAGTGCTTTAATAAAGCATCAAAGATTGTAAATTAGTCTTAAAATGGAATTTCAGTATTTGATGTCAGTATTTTGAAAAAAGTTTTCTACTTTGTACAGTTAAATGGTTGTCTGACAGGGGAAAAAAAACAAACAACAAAAACACCTGAAGCTGTTTGAATTTACACAGACTGAATCTAATAACTTCTCTCGAAGCATCAATTACTATGTTTCATTTCACTGACATTCAGTCTACAGTGCTGAATAACAATTTAAACTCAATGTAATCAACTGCACTAACCAGTACTACTTGACTTATATCATTTCAATGATATCCATCTTGAAGGCAGGCTTCATTCTTCCCATTCGGTACAGTAGTATGCTATATTGTTTTTCCCGTCATACATGTCTAGATTCCTCATTCATGAACGCACCGTTTTCTTTGGCCCGTTTGAGATTCTCCAGCATAATCTCATAGTGTGGCATGCAGAAGACCCTGTTCTCCAGCAGGCCACACTCCTCCCCAGTAGACAGCTGGCGCTTGCAGGAGCTGCAGGAGAAACACGCCATGTGGTAGGTGCTGCCTTTTGCGCGACGTACCCAGTCGTTTGAATGAATGTTTCGACCACACCGAGCACAACGAGTCCCGTATGTCCTGTGGTGAAAATTAATATTAGACTTGTTTATTGAGATGAGACATGAAATATTAGTCCAAGAGGGGTCTTTGCTAATGTATAATCCTTAAAAAAAAAAAAAACTCATCCTGTTTGTATGGTAAAGTTCTGAAGTCACTTTAGTTTCATTCACCTCAAATCACAATATGCTGGACAACAAAGTGTATTTGGATGCAATCACACTTAATTTTGAATATAAAGTATTAAGTTCATTATAACAATTGAGCTGTGGCATACACAGGCAAACATCTCAGAAATGTATTTATGTAGACATTGTTACACTTTTGACTGCGAATCATCAGCATGTCAGTCCTAATGCAAGCCTTACTAATGAAATTATTAACTGTAATATTCATATTATTACTGAATATGCAATTTTTTAAAAGATTGCTTATAAAGTGGACACACAGATTGATTAAATGTTGAAATGTCCACAATATGTGGTCAAGAGCTATATTTTTATACATCTTGAAGTAATAAGCAGATGGCAGTTTTTAGTTTCAGGGTAAAAATACATCAGACTGACAGATATAATTTTGAATAACTTTTTATATGGCTCTGTTTCCAGGTTGTTAGTAAAATATTTAAGAGACTCGAGTCTTTGTACAATGTAACGCAGCAAAATAACATATTCCATCCATTGTGTATTCAACATGGGTGAACTAGAAGAAAAAAGAAATCTAAAATGCATAAACATAAAACACAAAAACAACTTTACATGTGGCAAAGTAGCAATCATCAAACTTCACAATTCAAATACTTGTTCTGTTCAATCAATGTTAAAAGAGAAACCTATATTTTCACTTGGCATACCTGAAGTAGTCGAGTTTGCAGAAAACTTGCTTGCCTTTGATGTAACAGCTCACATGTCGGCCCAGTGAGGTCCCACAGACACTGCACACGAGACAACGCACATGCCAGCACATGTTGTTTACCTACAAGTGAAAATATTTCCACATCATTTTACCCAATGCCGGATAATGTGACAAATGAATACATTATGTAGGCATGGGGGTTACTTCCAATGTCCAAATCAATTCTATCAATTCGCAAACAAGAACATAAAATGTATTCCTCTGAAGCATTTGTGTGATTTGCAAAACTGAAGTAAATTATGTTAGTTACTTGTAACATAAAATAAGTTTACTTCAGATGCATAAACTTCTATGATGTTCTGTAAGTATGATAGATGGATAGATAGATTTATTTATTGATCCCTGGAGCAAAATTAAAATATCACAGCAGCCAGCTAAAGAGCACATATACAAATATAATTCAGTAAAAGCACATCAGAAGCGACAGGTAGTAATAACTACAATTTCAAAAAGTTAAAACCGAACACAGTGTGCAGATATAAGTATGAACACATCACATATAATCATATACATATAAAAATGGTTTGTGATTTGTGCATGTTTTTGCAGTGTAGGAGGCAGAGTTAATTTAATATTGACGACATCTTGGAGTTTCGTTCAGTGAAATAATGAGGCTCTTGATTGAAAAGCGGAGCCAGGTGAGAGCTGCTGATGGGCCTTACCTTCAGCAGGTATTTGTCCATTATATCCAGACCGCAGGCGGTGCACATGCTTTTCCCCTGCATGGTATCCACGGTGGGGACAGACGAGGAGGAGTTGGAAGAGAGGGAGGATGGAGAGTAGGAGTCATCTTCGAAGAGGTCATCAGGCCCAGAAGAACCCTGTCAGGACGGAGTTGACAATAAATGTAACTTAAAGGAACAACACAGACTTTATAGCCAAGACAGGATAGTTTAGTTTCCGCGTTTATTCTCTCCAACGTGTTAACTCCCACCCCCGAGCTTTTGGAATCCAAAGAAAGGAATCCAAAGAAAGTCGTCATTGTAAGAGTGAAAGCACCTACAGCGTCCATAAACATCATGTGTCCGCGGAGCAGAGTGAAAGCGGCCTCCGACATGGTTCTTGCACCGGGTCTGAAGAGACGCTTGAGTCGACCTGGCCTGAGTCCTCTCCAGCTTTCTACAACAACTTCACGGATTTAACCCTCGTTTTAATAACGACTCGACATTTTGTTGTTTTTACAGAAGTTTAGGTCGTCTACAAATTATTTTTTAGCTTGAAAAAAATTAAATATTGTACAGCGTTTGATTAGCGGTTTCCTTCTGCGTGCGTGCGCAGGTGAATCTCATTTGGACGTAAATTACGCACGTGCGGGTAGTAACGAGCTGATGAGCTCACCTGCAGTGAAAACCCGGTGTGTCCACGTGTCTGATCAATCACGGATATCGATCGTTTTTTCTTTTTTTTATGTCTATGTAATTTACTATGTAAGAAATAAAAGTTTTGTTGAAAATACAAGCAAATGAGGCATTTTTTAAAAGGGAAGACTGTGTCTATATGCGTTTTGAAAAAGTGTATTTCTAGGCTGAGCTGTCATTAAGAGAGCTTTAACATTAAATTAATACATTCTCACCTGATATGTGAAACCTTTTAGTAAATGTCAATTGTGTATAAATATAGTTTGTATTTTCTGTAAAATATTGCATGTCTTAAAGGTTCACTAACTGCAAACGTTAATAGTATATTTTGTGTTTTACCTGGTCAGGTTACATTTTAGTTCTATGTGTCCAAACACACATTATGCTGTCCTAAATGACTGCACAAATAACACATTTAATTTTCTTAATCTGAATGTCAAGATTGTGTTGCAAGGGAAAATAGAGGAATTGGTAATCAGGGCAAATTTAGACTTTAAAACAAGGTTTGATTTTATACTCACCACACTGCTTGAGAGGCAGTTGAACATTTCCATCCTCTCCCTCAGTCTCAGCCAGATGTTCCACAGCAGCAGCTGATGGGGAGCTGGCTGAGCTCACCCTGTTTTTAATCCACTGCACTCTGTCTTCCTTCCCTGCAGCCTTGTTTCTTGCCCCTGTGACTTCCAGACTTTGTCCAGTCACCACTTTATCTAAGAGTCAAGCTTGTTTTTCTTACCAGTTTATAAAGGCCAGCCTGCACCTCCCTCCTAGGCCCGCCTGCTGAGACATCAACTAAATAGCTCTCAATACTCTGCAGCATGAATGGGGAAAAAAGCATAATATTCAAAGCAGTCCGATGGATTACAAGCTCTACACATATTGAACTGCAGAATAAGCACATATTTAGGGGCCAGTTTGATTCAAAATTTTTGTCATATCATAAACTATAAATTACTTATATTACAAATAAAATCACATTATGCCTTCAGAATTACTTTATATTGATTTCATGAATAAGCCAAAGGTTACAGGCAGTTCTGGGGTCTATTCTAACCATATTTGGTTCTCATGTTATTTTGCCTCTTCAGTCAAGAAAGTGTGCAGTGTTTGAAAATTCAACTTCTTCAACCTTCACAAACTTATTCCTTTGAGACACTTTAAGGTTCAGTTACATCAGTTTGACTTTATCGGTTATAGTCATCTCTTCTTTTCATGCCATTAGGGGCTTTGTGAAAACACTGCTGCCTTCAGTTTGGGGACTAAAACATATTTGTTTTGATACGTACTCCTTCTGACCAGCAGCATAAGTTGTTGATATAAACTCAAACGTACTCAGCGTACACGAGAGACTGAGTTGATGACATTTAGGCAGGCTGCAATTTGACTTCACAACTTTATTTTCATGTTTCTGTAGGAGGTTTATAGTTTTTATTATGTTTAATTGTTTAATTCATCAATTAGATTAGCAGATTTCTCACATGCACTCTTCCTTAAGGAAACAAGTCAGCCTTCAAGGCCAATTCAAATGGTCAGAGATGAATGAGTCTGTGTAAATCTTCACTTGTGCTTTAAACAGGTGTACCTTCTGATTGACCCTATTACCTCTATAGCATCATGGCAGCTTTGTATTTCTTGTTCTTGTTTGTTGGCTGCTTCTTTTAGCACACCACATCACTACTGCTCCATCGCAGGTTATCTTCTGACTGAACTCTTTGCCAAATGTCTCCATGTCCACCTTCACTAACATCCATTAAGTCTTCCTTTTCTCTTCTTCTCCTGCTTTATGGCAGCTTCAAACTGAAAATTCTTTGTCTTATATATCATATGTCTCTACACAGTACATGTCCAAGCCATCAAAGCAAAAAATAAAATAAAATGCCAAATCTATAAATAAATTGTGTATCTCTGAAAAGAGTACTGCACCTTTGTATTGATGTTCTGTCCCTATTTCACAGTAGTTGGTTTTTTTAATCTCCGAAATATTAAAAGCTAGACATTATAACACAAAGTGTTATAATCAAACAGGTGAAATAAAGCTTTTAACCTGTGGCAGGCACCTCCACCCCACTGCTCCCTAATCCCATCCTCTCGGCACAGATTTACAGGCACTCGACACAAAGTGCATCTGCGGAGTCAGTCAAGGAGAAGAGAAGGTTTGCTTTTTGGGTTGGCAACAACTGACACTATAATCCTCTTGTATTTTAATATTAGATTCTATGTAAGAGGAATTCTTCATCATTTTATAAAAGAGAAAAGACTCTGTGCCATTGCTCCTACAAACTGCAGCTCAGCTGCAGCTCACAAACAATGATGGCTGCTAATAATAGAAATCAGCCTCATATTATGATCTAAAACTTTAATAGCTTACGCACCGCCACTCATGATTAAGTGTATTACACAGCTCTCTTAGTTCTTTTTTTGCTCAACAATGGCTATGAAATAATCAGGTCTGAGAGCTCTGACACTCAAACTGCAGACACCTGCCTCTTTATTGTAGTGGCTGTATAATTTTACTCTCTTGCAGGAAGGAATTTTTTTTTTTTAAGGAACAAGCCAACAAAGGCATGTTGTCAATTGTTTGACTTGGTTGATTTTTAAGAACATAAATGGACAATCAAAGACACTTGGTAGTACCTTCCACTTGTACGTGTGTGCGTTTATTATGTAAATTTGTGTTCTACAGTGACACCATCGATATTATATTCCATAACAACAAAAAGCTGCAACCCCTGAACAGCACCTCGGTAAGTTTATCTTCATGACGTCAGGGTTCGTGAGCGGTGGTGATGTTTGTCTCTGGGCTTGGTTTCCCTCCCAGGCCAAAAACATCCCAGCATCCTACAAACACAGAGTTGTTTTTGGTTTAAAGTAGCAGTTGCTTTTAGTTTGCTCGTGACATGCTGAGCCTTATCTCTCTGTTTGGAAGTGTCACTGTAAGAGTGTGTCGCCATTCATTCATCTGAGAACACCCAACTTGAAACAATTCAAATGAATATGACCACGGACCACAAACTACCAGGTTTCCATTAGTTTGATGACACCTGACTTTTTTTTTTTTCCCAATAACTTTTCATTAAAATGGGACTATTAAGAGTTGTGCATTTTAAATTCCCTGGACCAAATGCAGGCAAGCATTTTCACACAGTTTTCAAATTATTTCCTCCCCACCCAGGTTTTGAGAAAGTTTCAATCTTATATGGAGGGATTTTCATGTCCAAACCAAAACCAAACCAACAAAACGCATGAGATGTATGTGATGCAAATACAGCTTAAGAACAACAATGGTAATGAACGACTGATGATAAAACCTTTTGTCTATCATTTGAAAATAATACGTCAAAAATGTATGATTATGAATATGACTATAAACTAAATATGATTATTCAGTTACATGTCTTTCATTCTGTAGAGTACTCCTTTTATCTACAGGCGCAAAACTTCATTGTTTGTCTTACATGAAGTGTAGATGGTCATCGAAAATTGCTGATCATGTAAACTTGATTTGAAATGAGGGAGGACAGTACGTGTAACTGATAGATAACCAGCCAGCCAAGTGATGTCTCCATGTGGACGTTTATGGGAGTTTCTCTGCCTCTGTTCTCCTCATCATCTGCTCTTTCATCTCAGCTATAATAAACAGCAGGACTCTGGGTACTGTATTACTATGAGAACAAAGAATAAGGCGGTTGGAGTGGAGCAGTATATTACATGTGGGACTCATTAGCATCACCGGTCAGTGACAGATGACTTGCACGCTGCCCGTTGACACAGCATGAGGTGCACTCTGACAGAGAGGGAAATGACATCATGAAGGGAAACTGATGCTTCCTGGGACTCAGGGAGCCAATGTTGTACCTGGAAGCATTTCAATTAGTTTAGTTTAATCAGGATTGTCATCATGAGTGGAAATCTCCAAATGTGGTTCAAACCAGCCTGAGTGTCTCTATCGATAAGCTCACATATTTTCTAAAGTCTGTTTATGAATGATCTGATCCTGAATGAACTCAGTCTTCCTGAGAAAAACATGAAATATGTCTGAGCGTATGTGAATAAAATTACAGAGGTTTGCCACAGTACCTCCGAGGCATCAGATGGCATAAATATCTGGGTACTATCTGCACCTTGGAGGTTTTTGTTAGCTGTTTTGTTGCTGCTGTTTAATTTACATCCAGAATCTAGAGACACATGCCCAATTTAGTGACCCAAACAGGTGTTTTATAATAATCAGCTTGTAAAACACAAACCAGAACAAAAGTTAAAATACTTTGTGCTCAGTTTATGATGGTTGACTATTGTTTACTGAAAAGTTACTTGTGTGTAACCGTGAGATTGCTTATTCATAAAAAAAGAATCTAAAATAAATTGAGATGTTATTATATTCAGTTGTGTTTTTTTCTCAACTGTCATCCATTTCAAAACTGAATGGATTTTGTTCAGCCAGAGAAGTTTTCAAAGCTCCACTGACAGCTCCAATTGAAACACTGTTTTCTCCACAGAGACTTGTTGGCGTGCTGGAGTTCCTCTGAGATCAGTGTGGTCAGTCCTCATCTCCAGACTTCACTGTTTTTATTACAGCTGTGTGTCTTTGATATTGTCCCTCAAATTCCCAAATAGGTCTTGCTGTACTTTGTCGTGTGGGGCTCAGAAACGATTGAAAACGGATTGTTCTCATATGCAAACTGAGAGGGTTTGTATTTTGAGCACCCCAGGGGAGTATAGGTTTCACATGCAAAAATAAGTTACAGAGACAAAGTGATGATCACCAGGAATGTAATCAAGTACAATTTTGAAGGGCTTGTACCAGTATTTTGCCTTTGTATATTTATCATGCTGATATTCATTATTTCTAGAACTAATTTAAAAATTACCTAATGCTCTAATATGTATGCCTTTGCAGAAGGAAACACCTTTGATTACAAGCTTTTCAGCATGTTTTTCCTTCTAAAAGATAATTTT
>OMNM01007037.1:9213-26756 GCA_900302745.1 Parablennius parvicornis
AATGTTTGCAAAAAAAAAAAAAAAAAAAAAAAAAAAGTTGATATGAAAGTTTCAGTGAAATAAAAAGTGGCCGCTACATATTTTCACCATTCGTAACCAAAAGAATCTAAACAAGACACATAAAAACATGGCACTTAAGGCTCTTATTTCTTGTATATCTGCAGTTTGACAACACACTGAAAACAAATCACAAAGCAAATCAAGACAAAGGCGGAAGGATAACAACTGCTTTTGTATTACTGAAATGATTTACATTTGTTTCACATCATTTAATCACATAGATTAAAAATGGATGTTTGTCTGTTTGTTCAAAGGAAAAACCAACAGGAATTGCACCTGGAAGAGGCGAAAGCAGAAAGTCTGAGCTGTTTATTTGGTTTATGTTTCAAAACACTTGTGTTTTTAACACATGACATAATAATTGTGATATTTTAAATCCTCACTTTCTGCCATCAATAAAAACACTGAGAACTCCCTTCATGCTCGTTCTGGCTAAATAACACCACCTGGTGTACGTTTGCTTCACTCTGACTCCAGCTTGAGGGGTTTCTCCATGATGGATTGCCACAAAACACCTGATTGATCCGAGCAGCTTGTTATCAGACTTCCTGCAGTTTGGCCCGACTCGTTTGTCAAATTCAGATCTGTAAACGCAGGACCGCACCAAAAAACAAGACTTCAGGACTTATCAAGATTTGAAATCGGCTCAGAGGCTACCTGTAGCTGAATATGCTGCAGCATTTTTTTTTTTTCAAGACCGACAAGCAGCTTCTAAGGAAACAGATCAACTCGACTGAGCCGGGGATTTAAAAAAAAAACAAACAAAAAAAACAAGTAAAAAGAGCAGGAATGTGGATGTGTGACACAAAGAGAGGAAGGAGGGTCGGCGTGTCCGAAGGTTCATCAGAGGTTTTCCTGCAGGAAGTGCAGCAGCGTGATCTCGTAGTGCTCCCCAGACTCCGGACACCTGATGCTGTGTCGTTCGTTAGGATAAACCTGAAATAGAGATGAATGTTGGTCAAACCATTATAGATATTATGACTTTCAAAACCAAGAACCAAAAACCCTACGACTACGAGCACTACATCAAAAAACCTTTTTTATATATTGCCAGCCATCAGCCATATAGAAAGTGACTCTTAATAGAGGTAATGAGAGTCGAGAAGGAAGCGTCACTACAAAAACCCAAAGTACAGCAACAGCCAACATGACAGGCTGCCAAATCTTTTGCTACGATGTTTGCATGATCGACCCCCTCAGGGATATGGTCCTGTTTATATACACATTCCTTAAAGTCATCAAGTAATCTCTATCTTCACATTTTATTTGTACCAAATAGATTCTTATTACTAGTTACCTGGAGGTTGTACGGTTTTCCTGCCCGGATGAGTTGAGACACCAGAAAGTTGGTGTGAAAAAAGTGCACATTTTCATCCAGGAACCCGTGAAGGATCAGCAATCTGTTGGGCCTGTTTGAAGCATAAGGATCCAAAATATTTCACTCACATTTACACCACAGGTAGACAGAAAAAAAAAAAAGAAAAAAAAAAAATCAATCTTGTGACTGGTGGAAGGAAACTGCCGTCGACTGTGGGAAGGAGCAATAACTAATAAGCAAATAACGCCACACTGAGTTGTTGCGGTTCGATGCACTTCCAAACCACCTGAAGCATTAACGGGGTGTTTCATCTTAACATTTCTTACTCGCTGGGAAGCTTATCAACGTGCAGAGCGACAGAGCAATCTGCGTATCCTTTCTGGTTCTTTTCAGGCGTGTCCAGGTAGCGCTCTGTGTAGCCGGTGTCGTACGCCATCCACAGTGTCACTGGAGCTCCAGCAATGGCGATCTGAAGCAACAATAAGTTAAATACAGACTCAAAAAAAAACACTTTCTGTAATAATAGAAGGTTAAATCTACTGTTTCAAAGTTCTGTAAAGATAGAGCTATTTCAAACTTTGACTTTTATAAACTTTTTTAGATAAACATCACAAACAAAATATAGCAAAATATATAAAAATTAATCTATGATTGCCATTTCTCAAAAAGTTGTTAAAGGGTAACTGCAGTGCTTCCTGACCTATCGGCACTATTTCCATTATTAAGTTTATTATACTACACTCTTCAAAAGTCCCAAAATAAACCACTACCACAACATTAAAAGAAATACAAACATGTCACATTTCTAAAACTGCATCCATGTCTACGTGCTCCAGCATCTGCAAACGTATTCTAACAGTCTATAAATCAAGCATGGCGGGTTTTGACCTTGAAGATGTCAGGTTTGTGGATGAGTCCCATGAGGGAGAGGAAGCCACCGTATGACCAGCCGTGGATGGCGACACGGGTCAGATCCACAAACTGGTACTTGTCTGCGACGTATTGCAAACCCTCCACCTGGTCGTTGATCTCCACCTGACCCTGAAGAAGAAGAAGAGATGTTTCACACAGCCGGATTTCTGGGTTCTAGCCCCACATTTGTTTAAAGTTGCAATCTCAAAATGATTGAACTCCAAAGGTTCGTCTCTCTCCTTCTCTAAAGAGGACTACGCCGAATAAGACCGTTTACCATTTTGTCTTTCACAGCTCCTTCAAACTTGAGTCCCCGTTGGCAGGAGCCCCTCCCATCGATGACCAGCACCGCGTAGCCGAGAGACGCCAACGTCTTCAACCGCAAATACTTCACTCCTTTATAAGAGTTATTCACTAACTGCACCTGCAAAAAAAACCCCCCAAAAAAAAACAAGTCTGCATTTACCGTTTTGTGACTATTCTTAGAACAAATGAAAAGTGAATCATTATTAGACTGTATGTTACAACCCCAGTAAAGTGTGCGTTCACTCGTGCAGCTATCAAAACCACAATTTCAAACATAAGGCTTATACCTGCATTCAGTTAAATCAACTTTAAATTCTCCAAAATGACTTTAACTGGCATTTCATTTACTCTGTTATGTTTTGTAATACCGTATCATGGTAAATCTTTAAATCCATTTTTTTTTTTTTTTTTTTAAAACATTACAATGTTAAAAGCATAAATACAGACATAAAGTGAGTTTATGTGAAGACTTTAAAAACTGTGAAGGAAAACGTTCATGTATTGAACACAACTCAGATTCAGTCAGTGTGGACATTCGGAATGGATCCCATTCCAAAAAGTATGAAGGTTCGAACCTGAGGACCACCGTAAACAAAGACGACGGTGGGATGCTTCTTTCCGGGCACCAGGTTGTGTGGTTTGTACAACATGCCATAAAGAACGAAGCCCGACTTTCCTGTGAAGCTGAAGATCTCAGGAGAGGAGGCTTCACCTGGAAAATCTGCAAACAAGACAAGGTCTTTAATCAGGCTAATCCTTAAATTAAATTGAAAACAGGTATATTGATACTTGATCTTTTTTCTAACCAGTGGTGAAATAATCACTGTAGTCAATCTCAGACACTCAGACCAGACAAGTCAAAAACAAAATGAAATAGAAGCACATGCGGTTGTTTTTTGTTTTTTTTAATCTAATATAAAAGGGAGAAGACTGACTGCCAGATGACTCCAGCATGCTGGCCGTGAACTCGGGCTGTTTGTGGAGCGGGTCGCCATCTGAGCCGCTCAGCCTGTAGATGTGAACACAAGGCGAGGTGGACAAGCTGCTGTAATGGCTGATCAACATGTCGGAGGTCTGCAAGAAAGAAGAAGAGACAATCCTGTGTTCAACAGCCTTTCCATATAGTTCAAATTCTGCGACAATCAGTAACCGCTATTATTGATATTTTATTTCGAGGCGCGTGATAACGTATGATATAAACTTTTTAAAAACAGAAAATAAATCTCAAAACAGCACTTCATTTGTGTGAAAGCAACTTTAAACACACGTTGAATTATAAACACTATATTTGTTTTTCTGTACCATGGTTGCGATTTTCATTTCAATGAGCAATGGGTGCTGTCAAATTATTTAATCAATAACATAACGTTTTGGTCCAACAACAATCATAGATGAAGGATTGACCAGTGATTTCAAAATAAGATTGGTTTTTTATTAGCTGGCCTGAACAACCCTAATGACATAGAAATGGGCTGCAGACGACATTTAAAAACATTGCTTTTTTACACATAATTTTGTGAACTGGGATAGTCTGCGTACCTGGCTCACGGAGCAGTTGTGGGAGAAACCGGGTTTAGTGAGTCTGACGATTTCACCTGGAGACTCGTAGCTCACCACGTAGAGGTGGTGCTCCAGAGGAGAGTCTTTGGTCCCCTGGAAGTAAACCAGCTTCGCCTCTTCGTTCACCCAAACCTGAGGGCTTGAGGATTGCTGCGCAGTTGTCATGACAAACACACATGGAGATGTCGGGAAATTCTCTCAGAGATCAGTAGGAAACTAGTTTGTTTTAGTCTTTTACTTCAGCTTACACTGTGCAAAATGTATTTCATGATTTACTTACATATTTAAAGAGCTCTCTTTAAGACAAATTGAGCATAAAATAGCAACAAAACAATCCTTTACCATGAGAACCTTCCAGGAATATTGATAAATGATTTGAAGACTGCTGCTTTTTGTGTGTTGTGAGAGTGTGTGCTATGATTCATTAACAAACATCAAAAAAACTCCTCACAGGGTGAACTATAAGAGACGTAGTGTCCACACTGAGAGGAATCACAGTATCTCTTCATTATTGATCTGAACTTCAATGAAAACAATATTACCATGTAATTTAGCTTGAGCTCATTCATTTTCATAGTTAATATTTTAATTATGTTGATTTAAGGTTTTTGCTGGTAAAATTCTGGCAGTGACATATTGAAAGTTTATTTTTTAAGTTTTATTTTTTTTATAAATTGTGAGCTCTTCCTAACATATAAGACAAACCCCACCTCAAAGGTATATTAAATCTTACATGCTTGTGATGGGTAGTTTGGTTAAGAGAAAGGGGAATCACAGGTGACATCACAAGAAATCACGTGTACGAGTACCTTTGCTCCATGATTGGCCAGCACCTCCCACTCTCCACTCGTCAACGTCACCTCCTCTTTTACTGAACACTTGAAATCGTCTGATAGCAGATGAGTGAAGATGTCAGGTGAGTGGCTCCACAGGCCCATCAAACTTTAATTAAAATCCAAACAGCATACAAAGTAAAAAATAATCGGAAACAATACTATAATACGTTACCTTCAGAGTGTGTGTAGCCTTTGGCCCAGTGATATCTGCTTCGCTCCAACACCGACGTGATCTTGTACAGGTGACAGAAGCCAGTTTTGGACTCATTTACGATAATGAAGGTGATTTCCTCATCAGTGGTTTGGATGAAAGGGTGAAAGACGTCATGGACCTGAGGACAGACACCAAGTCACATTAAAATCGTCAGGATGATGACATGCTATGTTTGACAAAATCATTTGCTCAGTTATCAAAAATCAATGAATTCAAGTGTTCATTCAATCACCGCCGTGGCCACAGGTGTGTAAAAACCTCGGGCATTTTTACAAAGATTTGTGGAGAAATGGGTCAGTGAATTCCCGCATGGTACAGAGATAGGATGCCACCTGTGCAACAAGTCCAGCTGGGAAATGTCCTCCTTACTAGATATTTCACCATCAACTAGGAGTAGAACTATATTACAGTGGAAGTTATGGTAACAACAGCAACTCAGCCACAAAGCGGTGGGCCACGAAAAATAGAGATGTGGGTCAGCGGATGGCGAGGCGCGTAGTGCACAGAGCTCGCCAACTTACTGCGGAGTCAACAGCTGCAGAGCTACAAGCGCAATTCAAAGCCCAGCTGCAGTGGTGCAACGCAAACCGCCCCTGGACTCTACAACAGGGGAGACATGTTTTCTGAAATGACCAATTATGCTTCTCCACCTTGCAGATCTGATGGAGAGTCTGGTTTTAGCGGTTTCCAGGAGAACACATTTTTTCCAACTGCATTGTATCAAGTGTTAAGTTTGGTAGGGGGGGGGGTTGTAGTCCGCTCCTTAGTTCCAGTGAAAGGAAATCTGACAGCATCAGCATACCAAGGCTTTTTGGATAACTTCCTCCTCCCAACTCTGTCAGAACAGTTTGGAGATGGACCTTTCCTTTTTCCAACATGACTGCACGCACGAATGAGGAAGCTTGGTGTTGAAGAATGAATTCGAGCGGAGACTTCAAGCCAGGCCTTCTCGTCCCACATCAGTATCCGACCTCATAAATGTCCAATAATGACCATAAAGAGACCCATAAACCTTGTGGAAGCCTTCCTAGAAGAGTTGCAGCTGCTGCAAAGGGTGGACCCACATCCCTTTAAATCCTATGGTTTAAGGATGGGATGTCACTCTACTTCATATGTGTACGAAGGCAGGCGAGCGAATACTTTTGGCAATATAGTGTATAATAATGACAAAGTAGGACCAGAGAAGATAAGTCGCACTGCAGCTATTTGATGAAAACCTTTCCCGCACTGCTCACGCTGGCTCAGAGTGCAATTCTCTAAACGACTTAAGTTTTACAAGGTGGTGACGTTTCTCACGTTGATCCAGATATCACTGGCTTCCTCGTGGATGATGAAGGGATGGATCGAATCTCCCAGAGCCTCCAGAGTGGCTTGTCTTGTGTCTTTGTCCTGATTTGCCGGGATGAACAGTGCAGGGGGGAGCAGAACCAGCTGCAGATGCTGCTGCTTTCGGTCCATCATGAACGCGTATGCACTAACACGCAGAGAGAAAAGACATTACTGAGAATTTAATCAGATATCAGTGACATATTGCCATATTCCAGATTAGTTTTTTTTTTTTTTAACTCTACTTGAAAAACTAACTTACTAACGTCCGTCTTTTGTCCAGCCGGCCCTGGTTATGTACTCGACATTAGGAAACAGAGTGGCGAAGGGCACAGGCAGCTCCTTATCCTGTATGCTGACAATCTAAACAAGAACAAGGAGAGCAACACCACAGAAAGAACTACTTCAGTACGTCGTTCACAACAGGTGGTTGTTACATTTAATTAAAAAAAAAACAAAAAACAAAAAGGTGACGCTGAATGAGTTCCTCACTTTGCCAAGATTGTCTGTCTTGATTTCTGATATTTTGAGAGTGATGCCTGGATTCGTGCTGCCTGGAAACAAATTGAATTGAGTTTGGCACCAAATTAGAAGCAAAAGACCTGAAACCTGTTAAAAGTTCCTGACAATCAGGAAGGAATAACAATGAAAGATAAACATGTGCAAGTTCTTGAAGTTCACAAAGACGTTGTTCGTACCTGCATGTGGGTATCTGTAGACGTCAGTCTTGCGATCCTCCAGGGTCGGAGATGGGACATGGATGATCTCCACATTAGACTCGTCCACCTGCTCGTACAGAATCTGCAGAGTCTTACCGCCGTCATTCTCTGAACCAAAAGAAAAGGACAAGAAACCCTCAGTAAGGATTGCAATTGTTAAATAATCCTGAATAAAATCTAGAAAACTAACCACTACCAAAATGACTGGTTAATAAAAAAAAAAAAAAAATCCAATTTGTTCCTAAACATCTCGAAAATAGATTTAAAAAATAAATCATTGCCGTTTTGGTGGTTATTCATTCTGATCTCCACTGGCTTTAGCTCTGTAACATCACAACAATAAATTAACATTATCAATCTTTTTATCAATTATCAATCAAAAGACCAAAGACGACTTACAAATACTTGTTGTGATTATAAAGTTTAGCGAGTGGCTTTGGTTATTTTTAATCAATTTTCTAGGCAGACATCAGCATTCATTTATACTTTTGAAGTTTTAAATTACAAAGGCAATAGTGTTAAAAAGAAAACCTATAGGTAGAAATAAAAATGCAAGTCTCGGCAAATACTAAAGAGCTTTGATGAAGTTGAATTAGTTATTGCTATGAAAACAAAGCAATGTTTCACAAAGCCTGTTCAGTATGATGCATATTCTTGTTAAGAAACTAACCATCACGAGTAGCTGGAGACCACCAGTATCCAGTGAAGCGATCAAATTCTTCCTGCGTCACAAAAGTGGCCACGCCAGCAGATATGGGATCCTCTTTAGGGTTATCAACACCTGCAAACAAAAAAAACAACAACAAAAAAACAGACAATAACAATAATGTAGAGCAATAAAGCAGAGGTAAAACTGCATGTCTAAAACTGAGCCTTTACCTTTATGACAGAAGGTGAGCCTCCTCTCCTCCCCCGTCTCGATACTCGTCACCCAGATGTCGTTATTGTTGATGAAGCTGATGAAGTTGGGGTCCCCAGGGCAGATTTTGGGGTCCATGCGTGTACCCGAGCACTGACTCTTAATCTCTGTCGGTTTTATGGGAGAAGTCTGGAAATACCCAGAGTAAAGTGAAGGTTTTAAGCCACAGCCACATATTCATTAACCATTTGTTGATATTTTACTACTGATGCTCCTGGAATCTTAGCAAACTGTATTAAATTCTCCTGGGACCAGACGACTGGTTCAAATATCGCACCATTTGTCAAAAACACACGAGACGCTTCCGGTCACGTTCTTAGCATATCTGTATTGATCCTACTTCGCCGTGCGGCAGGTTCACTGTGACGTAACTGCGCTTGAACTCACAATAAAGCTGTTGTTGGCACCGTCACGACAGTAGTATAGGCTGCTGTTGGCCTGGAACAGGAAGAGCCCGCTGGCTCGGTGGTGGTCATACGAGGTGATGCCGGACACCCCCAAACGCTTCCTCTCTCGCAGCAGCTCCTCCTCCCGAGAGAAAACGCCGTGGTGAGGGCTGGTCTGAGGTCAGAGGTTACAGTACACACAACGAGTCAAGGCTGGCTGAGCCTTGTTCAAGAATGAAAAAAAGCAAATGGCTTAAAAAAAAAAAAAAAATGCTGTTAGTCAATCCTTAAGGGAGAAAATAATAATCTAGACGGCTGACTGGTTGCTTTGTCTTAAAGAGAGTATAGAATGTACTCAGCAATATAAAGAAACTTAAGACTTCCATTATTTAATCAATTTTCTGAGCTCCAAATATTTGTACAGGGGACACAATCCAAACATTTTCTGATGTACATGTGCAATTAAAACACCATCTTGTGGGTTTAGTCCCCAACTATGTAGAAATACTGAAGCTGTAAAGTACAGTTTATGGAAAAATGTCCACGTATGTCGGTCTGTTCACATATGACACTTTGTCAAAGTTTTCTGTATTTGATAAACATATGTCAACGTGAATACTAAATTTGACGAGTATCTTTCAGGTTATTTTGTGACTTTGAAATGGAAGAGACAAACACAGAACAACGCCTGTCAATCCTCACCTGAAAGTGCAGCAGCATTGGTTTCATGCTCAGAACCAGCAGGGCGTCTTTGCGGGTCTTCTTGGGAATGTCCGAGTAGAGTAATGTGTTTTCGCTGCCGCCGAAAGTCATCCCTGTGGAGGAAAGAGCGCACATGCGTTACGGATAAAGCCGAGCCGACGTGCCACAGTATAAAAGCGCCACCCGTGTAGAGCTTTGATGAACTGCCAATAATAAATGGTGACCCAGTTTAGCTTTAGACAGTAGATGTGAATTATTGTTGAGGATTAACGTTTCCAGAAAAAAAAAACAGTAAAAATGTCCACAAGCCATGATGATGAGCCCAGTTACGCTTTCTCCAACACATACTGAACAAGGGCCAATGAAATCAGGAAGTCAGATGAGAACGAAAGAGACGCAAGCTGGAAACTCTGACTCAACTGCATCCACCATGTACTCACACGGATATGCTACTTTTCAGAAAGACTGAAGAGGAGCTACAGAGTGTGCGAGCCAACAAAATAAAACCCTTCTTCTCAACGGTCTGGAAATAAACTGCTGTAATTTACTTTAGATGGACATTGTTTAAAAAAAAAAAAAAAAAAAAAAAAAAAGATTATAATCTCAGACTTTACTTCAAATCAACAAATATGACATATAAAGGTATAAAAGATGAAGATTTCAATTTTCTTTTCTCACCCAGATAGTAGATGCGATGCGAGTGCGGACTGGCCTCGTCCTTCCGGATGAACTGGAAGTCATGCGGTGCCTTGTTGATCATCACACAAGTGTCTCGGTGGCTTTTGTGGATGATTTTGCGCAGGCCGTCCCACGTGTGCTTTTCCACCCTGAACTGGGTGGGAATCACGTCCTCCATCTCCACCACCTCCGTGCTGTCCGAGAGCTCCTCCACCGCCCTCATGCCTGCTGGTGCCTCTCTGGCGAGGAGAAACCGAGGTGAAACTAATGATTTCAAAGGTTCTGCTATGAAATATTTTCAAAAATTAGATTAAAAAAAAAAAAAGAAAAAAGAAAATGTATTCAAATGTTACTATTACAAGCTAAGACAAAGGGATTGTGAGTTACCCTGTCCATGATGGGTCAACCGCTTTGAGACTGAAATATCACAACCGTTCAAATTCAACCCTTTTAATCCCTCCTTAAAATCCACTTCTTAACAACAGATTTTAGAGGGTAAAAAAAAAAAAAAAAAAAAGGAATTGAATAAAGTAAAACAGACAAAAAATAAATGTGTTAATAGGAAAAATTATTAATAAGAAGCTAATGATTACCGCACAAACTATATTTTCAAATTTGCGTACCTTTGAGTGCCGTCTTCAGTTTTGTCTTCGATTCTCAGCCTTTTTCGTCTGTGCATCAAGTGCTCAACAAGCCTGAACCAGACCTCACACCCTGTGAAACAACAGATCACAATTCAGTCAATCTGGATCACTCACAATTCCCCCCAAAAAAAAATTTTTTAAAAGGGGACGCCTGACAGTAAAAAAAAATTAGATGACCCCCTCTCTTAAGCGCACAATGCGACAAACGGAGAAACTACATTACTGAGGTTTCGGCCTCGGTCCCGGCAGACGTCTTCATCCTGCTTCATTGAGGAGCCGCTGTTCTTCGGCTGACCACCGGCTACGCTTCCTGTTCTCTGAAGCTCGGTCTCACCGAGTGTGACTCAGCCGCGCGACTGCGACACTTCAACGTCTGTGCCATTACCGTGGCAAATATCGCACCGATGCTCCACATTTCATTGCTTGAGGTGGCTGTACAAGCATCAGCTACCAGCAAAGTTCATTTTCAGAAAACTCTAAACCAGCTCCCTTCCACCACTTATCTAATAGCTTTTCCACTTCAAGGCCAGTTGTTCTACCTGTCACAGTATAGCTTTATTGGGCGTTGATGCAAAGTTATTTTGTTATGTTTGAATCATGTATGACGCTTTATTTAACCTATTTCGGAGTTGCATGTCTCAGAATAATAAAAGTCAAAGCAAAGCTGTCCGACAAATGTTTGGACACCTTGTCATTTACCGCTTTTCCATTTCTTTCATGACTATTTATTTACATTATCTATTCTCACTCATCAAAACTATGAATGAACATATATGGAATTATGTAGTAAATTAAAAAAAAAAAAAGTCTGAAATAACGTGTTTTAGATTTTAGATTCTTCAACGTAGCCACCCTTTGCTCTGATTCCTGCTTTGCACACTCCTGGATTCTCTGGATGAGTTTCAGAAAGTCGTCACCTGAAATGGTTTTTCAATAGTCCTGAAGGAGTCCCAGAGATACTGAGCACTAGTTGGTCCTTTTGTCTTCACTCTCCGGTCCATCTCATCATTGTCCTTTTGAAGAAGAAATGTTGGTTCAACTAAACACAAACCGGATGGGATGGCACGTCACTGCAATTTCCTGGTCTGACTGATCCTCAGTTGTTAGAGTAATGATAGGCTGCCACTCTCTATATTTAGAATCCATACTGTGGCAAGAACCAATCAGCTAATAGTTGACAAATAATTCTGTCAGCTGTGTACCAGCCTGACTTCTGCACAACACGACTGATAGTGCCAATCCAAATAAAGAGGCAAGAAAGTCTATAAATGAACCGTGACGAGGCTCGGCTGTGATGTGAAAACCATTTCAGGCGACGATTTTATGCAGCTCAATGAGGTAAAGACAAGGGTTTGCGGTGCCGTCAATAAAGCAAATGGTGGCTTCTTTGAGGAGTCTAAAATCTAAAAGACATTTTGAGTTATTTACTACGCAATTCCATACGTCTCCGTGCACAGCTTTTGATGCCTTCAGTGAGATTCTATAATGGAAACAGTCGTGAAAATAAAAAAAATTAAATATAACTAAACTAAGCTGTACTGTACACGCACAGAGATTCATACAGCCAGAACTTGAGTGTATCTGTCACTGCATACACTCGAAGCAGCCACACACACACAATGAGTGTGGATGAATTTAACAAAATTCCCTGCTTCTAATGTAAATTTGAAACATATTGTCCAGTAGTTTTGGTGAATCTCATTTTTTTTTTTTAATGACAAATAACTTGGAACGTGACGGTAGAATTTTCCTTAAACCAGGGATCTGCAACCTCTCTGACCAAAAGAGCCATTATTGTGATTTTTCACCAAATCAAATTTACCTGGAGCAGCAAAACACGTTTAACCTTTAAAATGAGGCCGACAGCTTCCAAAGTTTCATGTATACGATAGATTTGAAACATGGATCTTACACTGCATTTATGAAGTTTCAATTAAATCTTAAGATGACAAACATTACGTTCAATTTTCAGCTGTGTTTGTACCATATTTGAGTGGTTTCATCCTTTTTCAGACAATTTTGACATTTTAGAATGGAATCTAAATATTGTATTAATCACAGAGGGAAATTGTTCTAAGCATGGCTAGAGAGAGAGAATGAATACAAAATTGAATATCAAATAAGACAAAATAAAGTAATGTTCAAACATGTAGATTTAAGGTAGATTCATAAGAACGAATGATGAAATTAGAAACACAGCAAAAGGGACAAGTTGCCACATGACAGAAGGACATTTTAGCAATCAAATCTCTTTTTTAAGCAGTTTTGCTTACCTTTTTTCTTTCATTTATAAAAGGTATTTTTTTTTCCTTTTAGAAATTGTAGCCATATTAGTATTTTCTTCCCATATTTCTTGTGGTTTTAGCTGTATTTTTTCTCCAATTTAGTTATTGTGGCTTTATTGTTTTAAAGTATTTTTTATCCAAGTGATGGAAGTCAATTTGAAATGGCTAGCGGAGGGGTCGGCAACCTTCAGCACTCAGAGCCATTTTGATCCATCTCACACTGAACGGAACACACTGGGAGCCACACCCCCTTCCCTGTGCGCGCGCATTAATATGATCAAATCTGCCTGTTAACATTTAGTGAAGAATTGCAACATTGTATGCCTGTTGTATGCCAGCGGCACCGAAGCTCAAGGAGTCGCAGCAGAGGGACCATGTGGCTCCGGACCCGTGGGTTGCCAACCTCTGGGCTAGTGTGAAAATAAAAATAAGATAAAATGTTGCTTTGTTTTCATTTATAGTTTTATAAAAGTGTGAGGGAGCCAGTACAAAGTGGCCAAAGAGCCACAGGTTGCAAACCTCTGCTCTAAACTTACCATATTATCAAATTTGATCAATGGAGTTATTATATCATTCTCACACATACAATTTGACCACAGCCTGCTTGAAAGCTCGACAATAAACGTACATATATTGTGTGGACTGTGCAGTTTGATACAGATGTGTGACTCTTGAAATTCTGAGGTCATGTGAGGACATGGGGTGTCACACAGTATTATGTTAGTATCAGACATTAGAAAGGATAGACACCTCATTCTGTGCTGGAGAGTGATCCAGCGTCACCGCCATATTGGATGGGGCATTTCGCAGTCCGGTAACACCAGAGTCAATAGGAGTTAACGCAGAACGAGCAACTTTGTCTGTGTTTTGCTCACAAAAACTTGAAGGGAAGCTGAAGAAAGCCGACCAGTGGACCTTTCTTAGCCTTTCCCTGAAAGTGAACCTCAGTCTGATCATGTAAGCATTTGATATGTTGCATAAAGCTGGGAGCATCATGAATCTGCTCTTGATTATAATCTCTCCGTTGCTTTGTCAAACTCTTTTTAGACAAACTCACATACACTTTCTACATGTGATAGATAGATAGATAGATAGATAGATAGATAGATAGATAGATAGATAGATAGATAGATAGATAGATTTCACACCTTTGGCTGGCTGACTAACACACGTTTTATTTCAACACGACTGAGTTAAGAAAAAAGTTAATTTAATTTAATACTAATGCATACAGATTGTGTGAGATGTCGTGTGTGTGCGTGCATGTGTGTGTGTACACTCATAAAAGTGCCTGAAATAGTTAGAAAAAAATTAACTATACTCAGACCTAAAAAAATAAAAAATATGAAATATAGTGTTACTGGTGTTTACATGTGTAAGAGGGAGCAAGAGAAAAAAAACTCAGTCTTTGCGAAGAAGCATAATACAAATGATTTCAGTATGAAAGCATGTACTTTTTGTATGTGAAAATACGGCGAGTGATGATTATTATATCTGGATTACGCCCTCCTCTTTAGAAATTACATTGATTTGAAGCACAGGGTGCCCCATCCAAGATGGCGTCACGCTGCAACGTCAGCTCCAATAGGCGGCACAAGTCAATGAGGAGTCTATATAATGTCTATGGCGTATGCTGTGTTTACGTTCCCAGCCTGTGAGAGTGAGAACACAGTGGAAACACCCGACACAGCAAAGTAACTTGCATCAAAGCGGATTCCTCAGATAGAAAAATAAAACAAAATGATAAAATACTGTTTGGGGCTAAAAAACTAACCAGCCGTCAAACAGGAAGTAGCTTAGCTAGCACGCAAACTAAGCAGCACACTCACAACGACAGGAAACACCAGCGGTGGTTGACGGAGCGTCGGTTTTCTGCTTACACGCTCCGGCCGGAGACCTTGCAGATGCGTCTCCTGTCGTCGAGTGGCTTAAACGCGGCGGCGAGCCGGGCTGGATTGATGACAGCAGGCTCCAGTGAGCAGGAAGCTAGCGACGTGGAAACAGGTGGCGGAATGAATACGAGCCCACCACCGCACCTTTAACCCGGATATCACCCGTCTGCACTGTTTGAAGGGTGTATGGTTTCACACTGTTCATCCTCACTGGAGTTATAACTCACCCGCACTGGATCGAGCTTTCAGTTTCATTAATGGGGGGAGCAAGCAACAACTGGGTGTCGGGCTATCAAAAGCAAACAAGAAAGACCACTTTAATATTGTTCTCTACTTTTAATTAGTGGTACCAAGATTTGGTATTGATCAAATATCAAGTAAATGCAGGGCCGGTATCGCTGATATCGATACCATCTAATATTCAAGGATAATGCATCGTCAACGTGCTAAATATGAATGAAATGGCATGACTTTTAAGAGTTTTTATGATTTTTCTTTTGTTTTATTAGCTAAACCTAGAACAGAATTTGGGAAAAGTTTAGGTAAACAGAAAATACTTTCAGGGTTTCAGAGTTCAGGGTGGAGCAGCCTGCATGCAAGAGAGGAACTGAAACAAAGTATCAATCTCATTGCACTAGTATAATTTGATATTGATATCCACATAGGTATTGATATTTGGATCAATCTGCCCACCACTACCTTTAATTCATCCTAGTGAACTAAACCCCCCCCCCAAAAAAAAAAAAAACAACAACAAACAAACCAAAACAATAACCCTAATGCTTAAGTACTACGACAATAGGCTTTTGCAACAAAAAGGCGAACACCACAATAACATAACTGTATAATCTGTAGGAAAAAAATTTCACATCAACATAATTTATGATGGAGAAAGTGGTTAGCACTCTCACCTCACAATCAGAAGGTTGTCAGCTCTGTTAGCCAGGCCTTTCTGTATGGAGTTTGCATGTTTTCCACATGTTTGTCTGTCTCTGTGTGTTTGCTCTGTGATGGTCTGGTGACCTTTCCAGGGTGTATCCCGTCTTTGCCCATTATTAGATGAGCTCTAATGCCCTGCAATCCTGAACTGGATAAAGAGTTATAGAAGATGGGTGGAAGAATAATGCTAAAATATTATGACAATATGCACCCGCAACAAAGAGACACTTGCCACTATGTATAGCATAAATAAAGTGTACAGTTTGTGGAAAACATTGTACATATTATTTGTAATGTATAAAGAAGACATTGTGTCTGGTTTGACCAGTGCCGCCAAACAGATCTGTCACAGTGATATTCCCTGGTCATAATGTCATGGCTGCCCCCTGTATTTGCTTTGTTTCTTCACACAGTTGACTCTTTTTTTCTGTCTGCTTCCTTCCAAACGACAACTCAACTCAAACAAATGACAATACTGCAATCAGGACATTTCATAACAAACACAGGAACTCAGACTCAAGACGGAATATCAGAGAAACCAGGTAAAATTAATATGTTTGTGTTTCAGCAAACTAATAAAAACATTGACCCATAAAACATTGATCCACGACCTTGTTGTGGGCGCCAGAGATTACAGGTCTGTTTTCTCCAAGTAAAAATCAGGGTCTGTCCTTTTCTTGTGCTTTTAATGGAGTAAATGTATTTATATAGTAAATCTTAGTTATGGTTGACCCAGATCACCCTGTTCAGATTGGCTGGGAGACTTTCCTTAAAGCGCTCTTCTCAAAACTCCCGATACATTCAAAATGTCACTGTACATCTACACATTTTCTCATCCGTGCAGGTAGGTAGGAGAAAGTAAATTGAATCGGGTGGAGTCGTTCAGTTGAGCTGATTCAATTTGCTGTAGGAGGTCATTATATGCATGCCGTTAATCTTGCTTCATCCTCTTGCAGTCCGTGCTCTTTTCTTCTTTCAGGATCTGTGACTGTGGAATTGGAAATTCATGACCTGTCCTTGTTCCTCTCATCAAGTCTGCAGCGAGTGGACTAGCTTGCTGTTGTTTCTCTCTGTCCTAACTCTTCTCTCCATGAGAGGTTTTTTTTTTTTTTTAACATTTCTAAAAGTTTGTAATCAGAGTCTACGCTCTTGTTCGTTACGTGGATTTTTTATTTTTTAGCACATTTTATATGAAAATAGTGTCAGAGACATATATAACATTCTTTTATGCTGTACAACTGACAGTTG
This sequence comes from Parablennius parvicornis, assembly GCA_900302745.1. Taxonomy (NCBI): domain Eukaryota; kingdom Metazoa; phylum Chordata; class Actinopteri; order Blenniiformes; family Blenniidae; genus Parablennius; species Parablennius parvicornis. The sequence continues at coordinate 26,158 of OMNM01007037.1, forward strand.
CATGAATATTATCTCACCAAAAAAAAAAAACAAAAAAAAAAATTTAAGCAGCATAAGTCAGAAAGGATCGCCAGATGTAAAGTAGTGTGTCAGAGACACACCTCCACAAACTGCATTTGGCTACACTAAGCAATGCAGTATGAAAAATGAAGTAACATTTGGTTATCATGATGAATCTGAATATATTAGGGATGATATTTAGATGGGATACGAATTACTGAGAAAACAATACAATAGTCAAAGCCTGTGAAAAAACCTGCTTTTATCAACAATAGAAGCTCATTAATGACAGAAACACTCCTCCAGAGGTAAAGCTATTCCGAAATGAGCAAAAAAGCTACTTCCATACTGTATTGTGCTTTTCACACTTCTGAATGGAACAGAAAAATGACAGGACAATAGGAAGAATCATTTTTTTTTCTTTCAAAACAACACAAGTATGTACAAAACAAAACAAAAAAAAACAACCTGTATTCATATACTGTACAATGAAGCCTGGTTTTCGTTAAGTGAATGTACTTGCCAGTTCACCAACATCTACATTTCTCCCTCCTGCCGGATTGTTCTGTTTGACACGGCTCAAAAAGGGGACGTCAGAA